>OMKK01041837.1:0-28749 GCA_900302305.1 Polymixia japonica | reverse complement strand
AATGATTGTCGGTTTCTAATAAACCCTGTCTGGTCAGGAGATATTACAGTGGGGAGGACACCCTCAAGTCTTTTGGCCAAATCTTTGCTAAAATCTTGCTAAAATCTTGACATCATTATGTTGAGATGGGTCTGTACGAAGCACAGTCCATTGGGTCCTTCCCACTTTTGGCCAACAGAGAGATACGGGCCTGCGCCATTGTTGGTGGTAGGGTCCCTTTTTCAAGGGATTCAGCCAGAACCAGTGTGAGATGACCAGAGAGCTCAGCGGAAAATCTCTTATAAAACTCAGCTGGGAACCCATCTGGACCGGGAGACTTCCCTGATTGCATAGAGAATATAGCCGATACAATCTCCTGCTGTGTAATGGGTTGTTCAAGATGTGTCATTAATTCTGAAGATATGGTAGGGATTTTTAAATCACCAAGGAAAGCCTCCATTCCATTCATATTCACTGTTGAGTCGGATGTATACAATTTACTATAGAACTCCCTAAATTTAGAATTGATCACATTTGGGTCAGAAGTTATTTCACCATCATCAAGTTGCAAAGCACTGATACTCTGTTTGGCTCTTGCCCCTCTTAATTGGCTAGCAAGAAGTTTGCCTGTCTTCTCCCCATGTTCATAATAATCACTGCGACTCCTCTGCAAAAGATGAACGGTTTCTTGAATGGAAAGCAGGTCAAATTCAGTTTTCAGTTTTAAGCGTTCCCTGTACAGCTCTGTTGTTGGGGCGGTTGCGTACTGGCTATCTATATCTTTAATTTGCTTTATAAGGTGTGTTTGTTGATGGTTACGAATTTTTTCTCTGTTGGCTGCAAAGGAAATGATCTGTCCTCTGAGAAAGGCCTTAAGGGCTTCCCAGACAGTAGCATTTGAGACCTCTGGGGTTTTATTGGTGCTTAGAAAATAACTGATCTGTTCAGATATGAAGTCAACAAAATCATCAGTCGCTAATAGGGTTGAGTTTAACCGCCAGTGTCTCCTTGGTTTGGCTACACCAGTGAATGATAGATCCAGTGTCACTGGGGCATGATCAGAAATTACAATACTCTGGTATGCACAAGAGCGAACCTTTGACATCATGCTACTCTCTACTAAGAAATAGTCAATCCTTGAATATGAATGATGGACATGTGAAAAAAAAGAGTATTCTCTCTCAGTGGGATGCAAAAAACGCCATGGATCGTCTATGTTGTATTCTGACAGGAAGTTGTGGATAAAGGAAGCAGACCTACTCTCTACACTGGGTCTAGTAGAAGAGCGATCCATGACAGGATCCAAACAACAGTTAAAGTCCCCTCCAATAATGAGAGGGTGAGAGTTCAGACCAGGAAGCATGCCCAGGACATGTAGGAAAAAATTGACATCATCTATATTGGGGGCATAGATGTTTGCAAAAGTAACAAATGTGTTAAATAGTCTACCTGAGACAATTATGTACCTACCATTTTTGTCTGCTACAACTTGGTTGGGGACAAATGACACAGCCTTATCAATTAGAATAGCCACCCCTCTTGCCTTCGCCTGAAAAGATGAGTGAAAAAGCTGCCCCACCCAACTTTTGTGGATACGAGAATGGTCACTATGTCGCAAGTGAGTCTCTTGCAGGAAAGCAACACCGGCCTTTAACTGTCTGAGATGGGAAAGGACCTTGTTTCTCTTCACTGGATGGTTCAAACCCTTTACATTCCAACTTATAAATCTAAGGTTGCAACTCATTAGCATTCTTATCAAGGAAATAAGAGCAGAGGTGAGTGTACTGTACCCACCAGCTGCATAGTGATTGGCAACCATCTATCTGAAGGAAGAGATTTAAATTTAGAAGGAAACAAGCAACTACATTTTCCGGTCACCAACAGTAATTGGCTGCAATTACTTATAGTTTCATTAATTATATTTTTAAATAAGAGAGTATCAATATTATGCATAAAGTTATTGGCCAACAAAGAATTGTGAACAGCCACCACATCTAATTAACTTGCATTACTAATGTGGACTTGACAGAAAATGGACTAATATATGAACTTATTCTCCTTTCTTCAACCTAACATGTGTATCCCTGGGTCAATACCTGAACCAGCTACGTTTAAACTGAGCATTATACTTTCTTTCACCACCATTTTTATTTAATGTAGTGACCATTTGCTTGTGAATTTCATTTTAAGGTCAAATCATAACATATTGAAAATAGAATACATTTTATTATCTTTTCTAAACTTTCTCAATTTATTCAACATTTCTAGAAGGACAATCGGTTATAGTTATGAAAAACAAATGTAATTATGTCTTTTAGGGCATATATTTACTTTAGTAAGAATTAATGAAATAAAAGCTAGATAATTGTCATGGCAGTGTGTCAACATCATCACACATTTTGAGTTATCTTTACAAAGATTTGTGCATTTCATACAGCCTACAGTTTTGCGAAATTTAAGTGTTAAATTAATGGTCCTTTAATTCATTAACAGGATGTTTTTTAACCACACCAGTTAGGACATCTATCCCCTAATGGAGTTTCCAAATGTAAAATATCAATTATAATAAACAGATATATTGGTGAACGGATAATATTGGCTGATATTAGCTTTTCACAGATATATTTTTAATCAATTTCAGCAGTCAAATAACATTTAACATCAGACTTTTCACTCAATTACTCTGTGGATTGGATGTGTGTCTCTTTTTGAATGTGTGACCAGAGAACAAAAATGAAATCACTTACATGTGTCAGTACGCAGCAGTAGCTCTGGGGCTCCTAAGTTGACAAATACATACTTTGTACTAACAAAAGAGGGCTCATGGTAGCGGCCATGTATTGGGATTGTTGCTTTTAGAAGTCTGGGATTCTGTCCATCCAGAGTGGGATACACAAGTGCAACAAATCCCACGGTCTTGTGAGCCGGCACCTCCAGGTCAATAGTATAATCTAGTAATATCTAACAGAGGTAAATAAAAAAATTAAAATTGGCTTGTAATATTATAATAACTATAATATTCTACAAATAACAGAGCTCATACATGGTACTAAGTTTCTACTCAAAGGCTTAGAGTTCTTAATTTTGTTTATCTACTTATTATGACCAAAATTCCAGTTTTACCTGCAAGTCACTGTGATCATTCAATGATGCAAGTTGGTATGGATCAACATAGATTCCACTGGGCCATCTATGAACCAATAAAACTTTGAGGTCACCGGGAACATCATGGCTGAACTGGACAGTGTTTACCAGCTCCCTAAAACACATCGATTAGTTAGCCTATTGAAGATGATTACTTTCTCTACCTCAGATAATTCAGTGGTATTACCTATGGAAGCCCTTTTTGTTAATCTCCATTGAAACTGATGTTGACTCAAGCCACTGTTTCGAAAGACCACAAATGTCCCCATTCTTCTCATCTGAAAAAATGGAGTCAAGATCACATAAAACTCATACATCAGAAATGTATATTGGTGATTCTACTGAATTGGTTCAAATTGCAGTCTCCCACTAAGAAATGTATTTCAAAAAGCAATTAAGTGTTTCTTAAATTGTCAACGGGATTGTCTCCAAGTACTAGAGGTAAGGTGAGGTAGCTCCCTAGAAATCGCAAGCGATGTGTGACAAATCTCGCTGACAATTTTGATACTTATTAAGATCATGTTATACATTATTTAGGTCCAAGGCGTTCTTTTAGATAGTAATACGGTAAATACACACAAAATCATTGTTTATATGCTACTTTCTATGCTACTTTTTATATGCTAATCCCTAAATTTAATTTGATGAAAATAATATTTTTTTTCCCCATTAATTTCAAAGATAAACAATCACTTCAATCAACTAAATCACTTAAAACATCAGCTGAGTGCCATCTTTGAAATTAATGGAAAAAAAATGTTGGACTTGGCATTCATCACCCTTCAGAGTACCAACTGAAAGGACAAACGTATATTTCAAACAATATGCTTAAAGTTACAATGGGCGCATTAGACTTGCAGTTGCCATTCTTCACACTTAATGATACTGCTTAACCCCAAAACCTCCCAATAGAACCACAAATTGTAAAATGTACAATGTTTGTATGTTTTGTTACATGATTATGGCCCCCTTCATACATCGTATGTTCATCAAAGTATACAAATTGTAATCATGTAACAAAACATACACAAACATTGTATATTTTACAATTTGTGGTTCTATTGGGAGGTTTTGGGGTTAAGCAGTATCATATATGATTTTTATAGATCTTTTTTCATATGGGGTAATTTGTGATCATCATTTGGAGGATATTTAACAACATACCTTTTGTGGTCCAACAATTACATGCTGTTAAATAAGCCAATGAAGTGAAGAGTGCAAAGTACATTTACACAACAATTTAAACAACCTAATAGTTAGTTACAATAAAGTCTTTGGCAAAGCTTCAGCAACCAACTGCACTGCTCGACATCCTCATCGGAATTGTTTACGGAAGAGACGTTTGAAGGACCCTTTGTACTTAAGTGGGAGCTGTGATGATGCCTGACCAAAAGAAGAAAACTACAGGCATCTTGGCAACAATTTAGCCAATAATATGCGTAGGGAATAAGAGCGTTTAAGACAGCCAGTATGATATTTAGCATCCATTATCACAATCGTTATAATGTAAAATATACGCATTTAAAAACAGTTAGGCTAAATCTAGCCAGCATTCGGCGCAGCCGAAATGGTCCTACCTCAACCATGTAACTAAAGTCCTATGTTGACCACAGCCAGCAATTGTTATAACGCAGACTCTTAAATGAAATATCTATATGAAATATCGAATATTATAGTTAAATAATGTCTTAACGCTACCGTTCAAGTGCAATTGCTAGATGTAAGGTGAGGTAGCTCCCTAGAAATCGCAAGCGACGCGAGACAGTTTAGAGAAGATGGCTTTTGAGGCAAAACGATGCGGGGTGCAGTTCAGTCCTCCTTCAATTATTTTGATTTATGCGCATAAAGAAACAAACAAGGTGCGCAAAAGAGTAATACCTGTGCGGAAATTCTCCAAATTTTCAGGTAGAGTACGACAATCACTCCACATTGTATTTCTTAGCCAAATAACACCTTTAGACCCCGCAATTCGCTAGACCGTTGCTTTGGACATGATCTAGTGCGAAAGACTTATAGATTGAACTACAGCAACCTCGCATTTAGTGGATCGCATGAGCTACCAGTTACATTAGGGGCCACAAATACTACAATTGATAGTAGTACTTGTGGATAATGACTAAGAATGTAATTACCGTGAGCATCTTCCATTATCATTTCGTTCCGTAACCATGTTTAGACCTGGATTATATGTTTTGGTCAGGTAAAATCTGCGGGCAATTTGTTCTAATATATCATGGCACACATTTCACTATTTGTACAGACAGGCGTATGCCCTCATCGTCGCCCCCAGGTTAGGCCAGCGTTGCACTCTTTTCATATTTTGTACATTGCTTTGCTTCTGTCATCAGTACACTTGTGCATCGCGGTTTGCACATTTGGATGATCAATGTCAAAAGCAACATAGGCTGTTGCTACCATAGACCTTATTGAATACCTGATGGTATTTCATAGCGCTGTGTCCACTCTCCCTCCCCTAGATTGCTGTGTGGCTGCTGAAAGACTGAAGAATCACTTTCGGCATAAGGCATATTTGGAGGGTGTGTCTCTAAACCAGTTGGAGCGGCTTCACATAGTTCTGCAGGATCACATGCAGGGCTACAGTCTTGAGCACAGCCTTGCCACATTTCATGTAGACCCTGATGAAGACCTCAATAAATTAGATGACGAGGAACTGGCTCGCAAGAAGGGTCAAATGGATAAACTCTTTGAGCAAAACCGAAGGCACAAGGATGATGCTGACTTTATTTATGACCTGGAGGTGGATTTTGCTCAGACTACTCAAGAAAAGTGCAGCTGGGATGAAGAGTCTGATGATGGATTTTAAAACATACCGGCCTTGGGTGTTCATCCCTTAACAGCATTCAGACTGAGCCAGAAGACAGCTTTTATTTTCAATGAGATGACAGTAAAATCGCACAAAACAGAGCCTTCTTTAATTGACAAAAGCTACAAAAGAAAAAAAAAACTTTTGCTGTCTTCCACGATTTTAAAATTGTGTCAAACCTGTCAAAGTTCAGTTCTTTAACTGTGAGGACAAAACTAGACCCTCTCATAACATGCAGTTTTTAGGAATAGTTTCTATGATCTTGCAGCACCAGATTATTATTTTTCTCCAAACTGTAACAAATGAAACCATACATAAATAGCTGTGAATATTTATTTGATATAAAATACTGAAATTTACAAAATACAAAGACTTTGGCTCTTTACTTGTGGCTTGCACATACATTACACTCACACATGATTGATATTCACAGTTGAATATGGACCTATTTAGATGCTGAAAATCCTTTTAAATAAGCAATTAAATGAATGCTCACCAAGATGTAAGAAATACAACAAATATATCTTTGGAAATAAAATTTGTCCACAAAATATTGTTTAATATCATACAAAATATATATATTTTTCATACTTTTTGAAGTTATGTACTATGGCAAAGTTTTAAATGAGAAATTGTTAATATCATAAAACCAAGCCTGCAGTATCAAACCTCTTTGCGGGGAAATTTCATTGAAAGTGCGTAAATACCTCATTCAATTGACAAGACACTGAATCACTGATCAATAGTACCACAATACATTCAAAAATGTTGCAAGTTTTTGCAAATCAATATAAAATGTAGTACAGCACCTGTAACAAAAACTTTGCAGTTCAAGACAGGACAAAATGAACATTACTGAATTACATTTCATTGCTCGTTTGGTTTAAACTAATCAGAACATAAATTTTACACAGGTAGCAATTGCTGTCATTTATGCAGTGCTTATGCATGCCCTAAGGAGGTAGGTAACTGAAATCCAGACAAATAGTAACTCTTTTTACCACCATGGTTTTAATAAGGATTAAGGGGTTTAAAGTTGTAAATTCTCAGCAGGCTATTAATTGGTTTAAAAAATATCTTTTATAAAAATTGTCATTTCAAGTATATTAAGGCCACAATCCGGAATTTGTGAGGATATCAATTATGAGTATATTAACAAACTCTTGAAGGCAAGGATTTGATGAACAAGAAAATTTCAAAATATATTTCAACTTATGTTTTACCTGTCACATATTGTTGAATCCTTCAATGAAAAGCTTTGTTAGTCAATTGGAAAAAGAAAACAGTCTTAAATCCAATTAAACAAATATAAAGCCAATAGTGGGTAAATAGTGGTGCCACTCTAGGAGCTATACTCCAATTCCGGATTGGGCCTTTAAATAAAAGCTTTTTAATGACCCACCATTTCTATGGAGAGTTTATATATATATATATATATATAAAGTGTAATATATACATATTACACTTTTTAACTACACTGACAAAATACATACATTGTTATAAAAGTAATATTCAATATATGAAATCTCATTTTTTCTTCCTGTCTTGGGTGCATCTAGGACAAAACCTGAAAGATATAAAAAAAAATACAATAAATAAAGCAAAAACATTTTACCACTTTGAAAATGGTCAAGAGATATCTATACCAATTCTCACTGAAGATTCCTTTGCATATATTATTTAACAAATCTAAATCAATATCACATGAATAGAATTAATCAAATTGCTGTTAAAGATGCTTACCATTTCCCCTTGGGCTTTGTAGCAAGATCAACACAAGCAAAGTGAAACCACTCAATTGGACACTGAAAATAAATGTTAGTGTATCATTAGGAATCACAAATCAAAACAGGAATGTAAAAATGCTTTCTTATTGAGATATATCATGTATCAAAGACAATTTTGCCAAACAAATGAGAAAAAAGTACTACAAAAACCTACATCTGGGTTATCACATCCAATCATCTCTCCATATGACACCTGATGGCAAAGGCAGTATGTGGGCTCGTTGGGATCAACTGGCATGTCTAAAACATCTGATGGCTGCATTGGCAGGAGAGCATCACTCAAATCTGGGCTACAAGTAGAACAGAAAACGTTAAAAAAGGCATTAAATGACAGGACAACAAATAGTATGTATTTGGCCTGACTTATACAAGATTTTTGAGTCTGATACTGATGTCAATACATTTAGTAAAATAAAACACATTCGATGTATCTTCCATTAATAAACCTTTCTTTAAAATGTTGCATGAATAGACATCTCCTTCAAAGGTCTCCCTCACATGTGGCTCTGGAAAGTGGCCTGTACTGTACGTGCCTGTTATACAGACAGCTATTTGACCAGTAAAAGTAACTGATATTAGAAATCCTCTTATAGCCTTCTGTAGATTCTAAGATAACTCTAAAACACATATGTATAATTGCTAATTTATGATTTCAAAATTATTATTTTTGTCAATTTTATCAATTAGCAAATACTGATGCATGAAAGGCCAGTATACAATACATTTTTTTGCAAGCCAAAAGAAAACATGGTACCTGTTTTTAATTTTTTTCTTCTTGGGAGAATCTTCATCAGAACCTTTCCTTCCTCTTCCCCTAGAAGCACGCTTCTCTCTCAGCCCTCGGGAATCCCCCTCTGAGCAATAGTCATATTCACATGTATTAGTACAAATCTTTGGAATAATTTTTAGCATTATTTTCCAACTGAAAGCCTTTGAGTTACCATCTTACTTTTTAGTCCTCTTACATCTGGACTTTCATAGCTGCTCACTTCCAGTTTCTCTTTCAGCTCATTCTCAAACCGTGCCAGGTCCGCATCCAGCCTGCGGATATGTTTATCCACCTACAGCAAAGTGGTTTCATATACATGATCAGACATCTTAATGACATAAGTCAGTCAAATATGGGATAGGGAAATAAACAAGATTTACAAATGATCAAATGGTGTCAACTTTGTTACCATGGGAGTAATGCACTGACCATTTCATAGGTCTGCATAGCAAGCTGGACTTTGTCATCACTGAACTCTTTGCACTTGCTGTAAGCATTCTGGATCTTCTGCAGGTGTTCCACTCGTTGTTCTGAAGCCAGGTTCTTCACATTGGATATGTACTCCTCAGCCAGCTTGTCAATCTCTCCTTTTTTCTCTACACAGTTGCAGTATAATTATAATGCTGTAGATGTATTTTCAACTACACAATACTAATGTACATGATGATCATGATACAAGAAAGTTAGACTTTATCAATATTCCATTTCAATTTTGATAATTTCATAAGGTGAAACTAAAGATCACCTTCAGTCCTATTGTCCAAGTCCCGCATCAAAGTGAAGTTCCTCTGTAACTCACATGGTAGGTTCTCAATACCTAGTCAGCAGAAGAACAAGATGTAAGTAGATGTGACTAGGGAGTGTTTTCATGTTAAAATCAGCTATATTGCTCATTTAAAATTGCTATTTCAAACGCTAACATCAATTCAATAAGCATGTATTTGGCATCACTATAAAGATAAATATTTCATTCTTAACTAATGCTAATCAGATGAACACAGCAGGTATCAGTGCCAGTCTCCGCGTTCTTTTTCTGGTTATTTTCAAATAATCTACATAGTTTTACAGGATTACACCAAATTGCAACTTTGTAACAACCTTCAACTGACCAGGACTATTTTTAAAGAATAGCACCACGTAAGTGTCTCCTCCATAATTCTTCGCCGAGGAGAGTCAAATGAGTATTTATGAGCATGAATAACTCTCCCCGTAGCATTTTGTTGACACCAAGAATGAAACAGTAAGATGATCTTAAATGTATGTATTGCCGTTACAATAACCACTCGTCTAATGGTTAGATACTCAGAGCCCACATGACCTCATACAATGTATGGTCAAGGCTTGAATGTTGCGAAGATGCGCATACGGACCGCCCCTAGTAAGAAAACACGCGCACAGTCTGCTGGATGTCAGAATTATTGCGCATGTGTGACGCACTAAAAGTAATATCCCGCGCACCCAGCGCACTGGTAACAGGAAACGCGGCTACAAACAAGTTGCAAATGCGTTTAAATAGTTGCTGTTTGCTAATCAAGCTAAAGCTAACGCTAGTGCGGGCCACGGATCACTCAAGACTCCAAAGTCTCACAAATAGCAATTTGATTAAATTGCAAAACACACGTAACACAATTTGCTAGGTCTTGTATTTACGTGAAAAAGCACTAAACTAACGTAATCTACAAAAATAGTAACCTAGCTAATGTTTAGATACCCGACTACTAACGCTATGAACGCTCAGCGATGTTTCTCGGTGGGTGGCGGGTCGAATTTGCCACGCATGAAAACATTTCGTAGATTGTGCAAGTTTGCGCTGCGCTCGGCTATCAACACCTACGCTGCGGTAACTAGCGATGCTAGCTGGTCAAGCGGTAGCTACCGCGTTGCGCTGTCCGTCATCCACCCAACGTTTGATAAGTTAGGACAAGACAAGCGTTCAAATTCAGTCTAAACTGCAAAATGACACAAGCTGTTCAAAATGCTCAATATCGAAGGATTGTATTCGACGTATAGACACTTACTGTCAAGGTAATGTTCCAAGTATATTGCCGTCGCCATTTCAGGTTAGCTTACGTTAGTTTAGCTATTTCGTTATCGTGCAAGTTGGCAGAGCCGGATACTGGTGCGCGCGTTTTGCGACCCAGGGTTGTCCGTCAAACAGATGTTACCCGACAGTTTTACACACCGGCAAAAGAAACGTCACCCCTCGTTTAAGCTAAGAGAAGAAAGGTGCGGGACCAGACAGTTTCATCAAAACATATTTTAGACAGTCGGAACAGAAAGAACATGCGCATTTCGTAGCTGCGACTGGCGTTTGTGCATTTTACACAAACGCTTATTTTCTTCAACTGGCATCTGAACACTCAGCTCAGTACTACGGTGCACAATTTCCGCTCAGTACACAGCTGTAATGCTTATTTTGTATTTATTCTGTTCCGCAATTCTGCGACTGTGTACTATTCTCACACGACAGTATTTATATCTAACTGTAATTATATTGTCCTTAGGTCATATGACAAATTATATTCGCCAGCATTTTCCAAGACAGTCAGCTGATATTGGTTACGTCATTCAAAACAAACAAACCAACCTCCTTCCAAAGAGATTACTGCTTCGAGAAGAGGCTCGTCGGCAGGACAACAGCGAGGCCACCAACAGTCAAGACTGTATCCGGTCATCTGTACAGGCGTTTCGGCTCGTAGTAAGTAATCTCGTTACTTTATATATCTACATGTCTTTGTTTGCTTTGTCTTGTTCATCCCCGGCTGTCGTCCATCCTTTGAATATATATTTATTCAAGTAAGTAACCTAACGTTAGCGTTTATTGGAATTAATCTACAAGGATAGGACGAACTGTTTCAGTTTGAGGGCGAGCAATGTTAGCTTGAATTACTGACGTCCTCGTCGTACAAACTGAACAAGCCTGCCAGCTAACACGTTAGGCCCAGCTAGGTTTGGCACTACAAAGGTGAGTAACGTTGCCAGTAACGGTTACTTCCTTGGTTGCTCCAGCTAGGCTACATGGCGATGGATAATTAACGCTACTCCAGTAGTTGTACCGTTTAGCTAGTCATCAAGATGGGATAGCCCTTGCTTATGATAGTAGACTTGCTACTCATAGAAAGTGACCTATATCAAACACACACACACACACACTTACTTGCATTGAACTAGTTAGCTGTCTTTCTGATGAACGTTAACTATATTTCAAGACTGTTTATGAGCTCATATTGAGGTATGTTAAAATGTTAAACATGTTATACGAATGTGAAATACTTATTTGAGTTTCAATTATCACATATCTTGTGATAGTCGACTTCTTACATGCCATTCTTGTTCAGGCATTGTGCCAGTACTTAAAGCTGGCCATAGCTCATACACACATCCTCTTCTTTTTAATGGAAGGCCAGTTACTTTATGGGCCTCATTTTTGTTTTGTTGCAGGAGTTGTCTTGAAGATGTCCATTGTGAAAAGTGGATGGCTCCACCGACAGAGTGAGTAGACCTAAAACTAGTACCAAAAATGTCTCCATTGATATTGCATGTTGCTGCAAACCAAACCTGTTAAATAGCAGCAGAGCTATGTCCAGATGTTCAATATCCATAAAGTTAAAATGCTGTGATAACGGAATTAATTCCTGTAAAAATAATTTCACGTTATATTGAATTTGGCTTTAACATTTTTCTATCTAAGGTACCATATTGCGTCGGTGGAAAAAAAACTGGTTTGACTTGTGGGCTGATGGGCAACTAGTGTTCTATGATGATCAACAACGCAGAGACATGGAGGATGATCTCCACATGAGGGTAGACTGCATTAACATCCGCAGTTCTTCTGCATGTCAAGGTACCTGTCACCTTAACTGTTGCAAGGTGTCTTCAACTGACATTTTGAACAACAATCTGTGGATTAGGATTTTTTAGATGTATTCACCTTCCTTGCTTGTCCTGTGTTATACATCCCCAGACCTGAACCCACCAGAGGGAAAGAGCCGCGATGCCTTGCTGCAGATAGTTTGCAGAGATGGGCGAGTCATCAGCCTCTGTGCAGACAGTGCAGATGATGCTCTGTAAGAAAGGACACCAGTTTTCTTGAATCTTTATTTAATCAATTAGCATTATGTCAGTTTGATTAATTATTGTGGTCTCAACATTTTGCGTCTTATCTTTGTTTTACTGTCTTTGATGTTTACAGTAAGTCTATTATTTTTGCAAGATGCATCCAATTATTATAATTTCATATTTAAGTTGTGTTGGAATCCCAATTGTAACATTCTCCACTCTTTGTTTTAGAGCATGGACCATGGCCCTCCAAGATGCTAGGATTAATGCAGTGAGTATTTGCTGCATTTTAGATTTCCACAGTTTTGTTTTCATCACCAAAATTAGATGTCAAAATTGTCGATGAACGAGTCTATCTCTACCTCTACGTTTTATCTTGTTGAACAAGGTCAGACAGTGTGAATTAAATAGAAACACCACTCATTTAAAAAATCACAAATGTGATTTATATGGCCTCTACTATTATTCCATGTACATCTTTGGAAAACAGAACTGAGACTGTAATCTGTAATATGCCTATGTATAACCTGCTTTTAAAAATGAATGGGACTTAATGAGCTCACACAGTATTTGGAATAAGTGTATTGATTTTGTTCAGTGATATAAGTTATATTGGATTCTGATCCCAGCGAGCCAGAGTTGCATCGCCTGAAATTGATTTCAGCCTGAATTTCATACTCTGGCTTGGAGTAACGCTACTATCTGCCATATGCATCCAAATTACTCTTCTATATCCTGTCAGTGCTTAGTGCGTTAACCAGGTCAGTAAATTTAAGTTTAAATTGAATTTAAACCTAATAAAGATGCTACATGTACAAATTGCTCTAACATTAGTTGTGAAACATTCTATTGTTATATTCTAAAATGCTATTCAAAAAATGTGACTCACCATAATAATCAGTACAATCAGTAGCCCCAATGATTTCATGTTTTCATTTGGTCCAGTTAAGGAGTTCTCAGGTATGACTCATTACAAAAAAACAACCTCTGTTAGAATGATGAATCAGCAGGGAGGAAAAATAATGAAATATGCTAATGGTAAAAAAAGAGGCTATAGAATATGGCACAAATATGGCACAAATTGTTGTTAACACAGTTAATTTGGCGATGGTATATTTAGAAATGCTGCATAGGGCCCTCACTTCACATAAGACAATCTTTTGAGAATGATTATTTACAACTTTCAGTTAAAGTAGCCTCATTTTTTTGTTTGATTTTGTTTTTTTTAGGTGGCCAGTCCTCCACAGGTTGGCTTTGCACAGGAGGTGATTGCTTCTGCACCTCCCCCCTACTCAGAATTTGCTGCTCCACCTCAGGTAAAGTAATAAGCAGGGATAAACGGGTAAAGGGGATAAACAACCCAAGAATAACCTAAGATTTAGTCAGAAAGAACACTAGATTAATCTGCAGTAAAACGGTAGTAGGTTTTATAAATCAAAGAAAAAAAGTCTATTTGTCTTTTGTTGACACATTTAAACAAACCTTTTTAAAGCTGCAAAGTATGTGTAAAACTAATGTTACCTGTCACGTTCTCCGAGTCACCCTTAGGTAATATATTTCAGCGTCTTCAATGTAATAAAGTGCTATATACTGTATAGTTAATAGCACAACATAAGCTTCTAATAGCTTGCAACATATCATTTTACATTTGTTTACAACAATTTAGCTGGTTTACAACAATTTAACATTTTTGGCAAATAAGTGTTTTTTGCGGAAAATTTCAAGCTCCTCTGAAAACGGTACTTGGCAAAAAGTGACATATCACTATAGAAGCTGCCATGGTTTTACCAGTGTGTGACATTTGATTGCTAATCACACCGTTACATTTCAGTTTGGAGAAAAACTTGGGGAGGAAAGCAGGAGTTATAGTTGGCTGGAGGACAGCTTGAAGTTGTCAGGTTGAAATGAATTGTGAGCCACTATAGATCAACAAAAAAACTGATACCAGTGATGCTATCAAAACATAAGAAACTGTCCAAATTCTTATTTTCTTCTAGTGTTATCTGTATATTCTCTTAAATACTTGAATACAGGAATACAATTTAGTATTACCTAATGATATGATTAATATTTCACAAAAACATTTGCTTGTTTTTGGCTTTTTTTCTGTATTATTTTCACCAGGTCTATGCCCCAGGTCCTTATGGAGACTATGTTGCTCCTCCACCACATGGTACACAGATTGTATACTCCGCTGATGGGCAGCCCTACGCGGTTGCATATCCCTATCAGTACCAAGGTAAGGACAACTGAGCACATTTCCCAGTGATGTTGCAGAAGTTATCCACCAGGAACGGAAGGTTAGACTTACAGTATTAAAGGCGTACACAATATGATATCTTACACAAATGTGAAACTAGTTTAATTGGTGTACAGATTAAAAATCCGTCCATATAATAATATAATTTTTTATACTGAGTCTGCACACTCAGTATTCATATTTTTTCTACCTCAAAGGTAGATTATATTTTAATAGATACTACTTGATGAGCACACCAAGACCCAACTTGACGTTGTGTTGAGTAGTGATTTTGAAATCTTTGGCTAGCTCCACTTTTATTTTAGAGGTTGAGCCAATAAATGTCTATATGAAATCCTGGGATGTTGCCCATGATGTTTTCTGAGGTGTGTGATGTATCATATCCTACAGGCTGTATCGATATATTTTGAAGTTGCCAAAGTTGAAGGTTTATTTGTGACAGTAGTAGGGTAAAAATGCTTACCCTCAATTGGCAACGGCCAACTTTATATTTCAGCATGGCAAACCCAATTCAGAAAGCTCTTTCTCACTGTGTCCTGTAGGAGCATACCCTCCTCCAGGGGTGAACCAGGTTATTGTTCGAGAGCGCCAGCGTGACGACGGAGGTGATGTGGCTTTGGGCATGCTTGCTGGAGCTGCAACTGGGTTGGCTCTTGGCTCTCTCTTCTCTGTCTTCTAGTGTCTTCATCTCAGCTGTGACCTTACTAATACACATTCAGCAGCACTCCATATCCCATATTTGCAGCATTTTAGCTTCCTCTCTGTACTATCACATAGAGATGGAGTAAAATCTGAGCGTCTATGTTGGGCTTTTTCCACCTATGAGGCATGATTGTGATGTGCCAGTGAATTATTCCTTTTGTGTCCTTACCAAAGGCCTCTATATATTAATACTGTTAGCACTTTCTAATAGCCCCCTGGGTGTGGCAGTTCCTCTCCCTTTGTTTTGTTTGAATATGATTGTACTTATGAAGAAACAAAGAATTATGTAAATTAAGGAAATGAGGTTATTTCTTGCAGGTCATGTACATTTCAGGTTCTCTTAGTAGACGTCCCCAATGTTGTTGTTTTTTAAGTCATATCCGATGTTACTATTTCTTTGAGCACATTGATCCTTCACTGTGGTTGTAGGACCTTCTATGGAATATGTATTCGCCTTTGCACAGATGTTTCATTGTTCGTGCATATTACTCATCTCTTATTCTTTTACACTACTTTCTTTTACACTACTTAACACGCCCCACTGTGCTGCTTGGCTATTTTGATTGGCAGCATCCAGTACGCAGTGCTTCTCCAGGTTCTCAGGTTATTTGTAGCGGTGGCAGGCTGAGAGTTGCGTAGTGTAAAGAACAACGCAATAATCACTTTCCGTGTTATTTCAGCATTTTGAGGAATCTGGTTATGGTGAGTGTCTGATCTTGTCACCAAAATGCATGGGGAAACACATGCATGTATTGGCTGTTCTAACTGAAAAGGGACTTCACTCTTCATGATTTCTATAATAGCATGCCACATGTATTGTTGTTTTTTTCCACTGGCAGCTGTTGAATAATCCTTTTTTTTTTTAAATTTCATTTCAAAGATGTATGAATTTATAGTTGGGGTTTCCTTTTGGATTAATTGTTATGCAAGAAACAGTGATCAGGTAAATTGTGGTACAGCGGCAGTCTCTTAAGGTTTAATTACATTTGGCTTCAACTTGACTTGTCTTACACTCCAAGTGACTTGAAATGTTCCATATTTTCCCATACTTCGTTTTACTATTGTATTTATACACACTAAATATAACCATTTTGTGCTCTATTGAAAAGGCATATAAGAGAGATTTTAGTCTGCTTTTCACGCTGATTTATTTAATGTCCCCATTAATTTCACTGACAAGTTCTTAAAAAAGTAGTATCTCTTTTTCAAGCACAATGATTTCAATTCAAAAACGTACTACCCTTTGGCTAGACGCATCGCATGAATGCCCCTTTTCCATGGATATTACAAATTGTTTGAAGATGTGAAATGAAGTTAACACCCATTATACTTTTATTGTGTATTAATCTAATGAACTTGCCCGATATTTGAAGCAAAAATAACTGACATTTAGCTAAAAGATGTATTTTAACTATTAAATATATTCAACTGACAAGTGACTCTTGTATTTCCTATTTTTGTTTTCAACAAAACCCTCCCAAAACATTATATTTGCAAAACACATGTACTGTAAGACAAAACTGTACAAAAGCAAAAGGTTGACATCTTATAAGATACCTAACTTTTATTTAGGTAATCATAATGCCAGCTCTGGAAATCCCAAAAGGAAACCTTAAAGGCAAATATATATTCAAATATGCTCAAAAGCAACAGATACATTCAGCATTATAGTATAGACATGGCCTATAAATATTTCAGAACAGAACCACAATAAAGACTAGTGACTAAGACTGAAAAACTATAATTTTAGAAATACAGCTCTTATAAAACAAAAACTAGGAATAAAGAATTCTCAGCAAAAGAAATCACCATTTCATACATAAAACCATATGTGCGCATTAAAACATATTAAATCTTTAATAGCACAAAGAAGAAAACGTGTATGAACTTCTTTAAGGCACATTGGATCTTATAGGTATTTCTAATTTGGCAAAATGTTGAGTACAATCCAAATGTGGCAGATAAATAAATGCTTAAACGAGAATTATTGCACAACATTATTCCTTTCCCGTTAAGGTCAGTAACACAAAAAGTTTTCTTTCATTTCATATTCATATTTCTAATGAATATGCGTATAACCATCTTGTAATAAAATGTTCCATGAAAGTATGTACAAAGTCCTCTTATACAGTGTTACCCAAATAAGATGTTATTAATTGCAACTTGCAGTACTAAGATTTGGTAAAAAGTAAAAGCACATGAAGCCGTTCGAGAGTGCAGTATGTTAAATGTATACTTTGTCGGTTTTTCCTGTTGAAAATACGTAACTTTTGTTGAGCGACACTAAGTATAAAAGGGTCTAAGTATAAATTGGGCTTTATGCTGCCATTACCAGCACCTCACTTAAAGTTTACCAACTTGCATCCACCTATTCTCCCAAGATACCCAGATAGTTATTAGCAGGTATTAAAGACATGATTAAATTGCAGCCCTGTTGCGGGTAAGCAAGGATTGGAACATCATTGTCTTGGCTTGCACACTGCCTCAGTCAGGATCAGCCATCTTTCCCTTAGAAAAGCCACACCATTCTAGTATGCTATAATTCAAGTTCAATTTAAGTGTTCTCTAAGTGCAATATGATTCTCTTAAGACTACAATAGGTATTTAGTGTTGAAAAGCATTTCTGAAAATAGAAAATATATTTATCCACTGAAGCTGTCACCGTCTTCATAGTTAAAGATGAGTCATTTTGTTAAATCTCATTGGTCCTTAAACAAAAAACTAAGACTAAAATCATTTTGGTTGGGAACAATCAAAACTAGAGCAGAAGCTAAAAGAAACACAAACCCTTGAAGTAAATGTGAGCCTGAGTGGATCCAGTGAAGTATGTGAACAAGAGATATGTCTGGTATGAGTATTATCAGCCTTCTTGACCAAAGTCTTCTGTAAACTTCTTCAATTTGTCCAAGTCCTCCTCATTCACAGTTGGTTTGGTGTTGGACAGCGACCTCAGCATGTCAGTCTGCACACATATGAGATAGGTATGAGAAAGTGTATCCTCATCACCATAGCTTTATGTAAGCCATCAAGAAATAACATTATTGGCTGACTGGTTAAAAACAATTACATGTCCTGTTGTAAGAATTTTTTATTATTCTGTATTCTGTATTATTATTCTGTATTTTATTATTGTGTATATTCTTACCATGCAAACCACTGATTCTAGAAGTTTTTCCCCAGGAACATCCATCCAAGTCATCTCAATCGCATTGGGATCACCTGGTGAACATGGAGTCAGGAGGTCTTCAACCACAACATTGGGATTGTTCCATGATGACCCTCGGACCTAAGTGTGTCAAAGTGAATGATAAAAGGACACAAGGAAACACTATTCTATTCACTCTATTACAATCTTGCAGTTCTATCAAAGTGCATAGATTGTGTAGTGAAATGAACAAAACAAAGAATTCAGCGTCAATGGCTTCATTGACTATTTGTATGTCATCAAACTAAAATCCCCATAGAAGTAAAAGAATGAGATTCAAAATTATTCAACAAATGGCATAGTAAAAAAAAAAAAGTGGGCTTTTTAAATAGTTCTGGTGTCAAAAAGTCCCTTAGGATGGGTCTATAGGCTTTTGCAACCCAACAATTGCCATCCTATTAATAAAAAATCCTTTGAGATTATGAAAAATTATGGAAAAAAAATCCTACCAAATTTTTGTTAAATCCAAAATCCCAATCGATTCTATCCTATTTTGGCACCAATCCTTTAATATTTTCAAACTAGACTCCTACAAGACTATTAGACTCGGGTTCGAAATAGGATAACTCTTAACGTGGCTTCTAACCTTACCTTTTTGAAGTGAGTTGACGACTGAACCTTCCTGACAGGTTGCATGAGGGCATCCCTGACAATAACACTGATGTCAGCTCCCGAGTAGCCCGCTGTCTTTTTGCCCAGAGTCACAAAGTCTGATTCTGTAAGGTCAGTGGGGGTGGAGCCTAGATGCAGCTTGAACATGAAGGAGCGTGCATGTTCCTCAGGCAGAGGAATGTAAATCCTCTTCTCGAACCTAAGACACAGAAGACTCTCATAGCAGTTTGCTCACCTCTCTTTTGAGGGATTTAAGTGAGTTTGATTTATGTTTAGGTGAGGCACATGAGGTAATGGTGATAAAAAATTTAATGTATGATTAAGAGAGTTTGTACTGACCTTCTCCTGATAGCTGAATCCAAAGTCCATGGTATGTTTGTGGCTCCAAGGACCAGGACTCCTTCATTGTCATTTCCAACACCTGAGAGGAGAATGACAGGGCTTATACTTTATATGCACAAGATGAAGTAGTGACGTTGCAGTAGGTGTACTATAAAATGACAACAGAATCTAATTTCAGATAAAAGTACATCCAAAACGTCTTCATACTCACCCTGCATCTGCACAAGGAACTCTGTCTTGATTCTGCGGGCTGCTTCACTCTCATTCTCACTCCTGGAACCACACAGAGAGTCTATCTCATCAATGAAGATGATAGATGGCTTGTGCTCTCTTGCTAAGCTGAACAGGTTCTTCACCAGCCTAGAGAGAGAAAGAGAGAGAGAGAGAGGAAGGAAGTGATCAGTAAGGAACAGATTAGATATTTAGGGATAACATCCTGTGTATTCTACCAGTGTTATTATCATATATAGAAACTAGGCCTCACTTTTCACTTTCCCCCAGCCACTTGGACACCAGGTCAGAGGAGGAGATGGAGAAGAAGGTGGAGTTGTTCGCCTCTGTAGCCACTGCCTTGGCCAGATAAGATTTCCCTGTTCCTGGAGGACCAAACAGCAGGATCCCGCGCCAAGGAGTTCGTTTTCCTGGACAAGCATACTTTATTATTCAGAATTATATAGCTGCTATACAGGTGCGTTATTACTCGTGTTACTTTAGTATAATTAGAGTTATCTTGATTTCTATACCTGTGAAGAGGTGAGGAAATTTAATGGGCAATATGACAGCTTCTTTTAAGGCCTCTTTAGCGCCCTCAAGTCCTGCTACGTCACCCCACTTAATGTTTGGCTTTTCCATGACAATGGCCCCTATAACAGAGAAATGGGTTGGATATGAAATTGACAACCTGAAATGCAAATTATTTTCTGAGATGTAATGCCTCTTGTAATGTTTATTGACTGTATTGCTTTACATGCGAGATTTGATTGTCCCATCTTTCTATGTTAATTTAATTGACCTGAGAGTTGATCTTGAAACTTCTTCTTCTCTTTGTCATCACCTTCATCACTTTCACTCCTAAAAAAAAAAACAAAAAACAGAACAGCCTCCATCATGATGTATTGTATTACTTTGGTACGCACATTGTAGTGGAGGACAGCGCAAAACTGACGTGTGAGTTCCTGACCCCCCTCAAGTCACAAGGAGGATGTGCCATTTGTTTCAAAGAACACACATCTGCATTCTAATTAAATGAAAACACCACGCACAGCCTGATCCAAGGACCTAACCAACAATGAGTTGTAATTTCATATTAAGTTATTTAATTTCCCAGTCATTATTGATTTCTCTTGTCAACTTATAATGGTCAAGGGTTTTGATTGTTGACCTTGCACACTTCAGCACGGCTTAAAGATAACTTCTATCATAACCAATCTTTGCATAACTGGGTTATTGTAGTGATCTCCAAACACTCTTGCCAATTGCTGTACATAAACTTTGTTGTCAATAGGATTGGTAAACACTGGAAAGCTCAACAAGTTGTCTTCTGTATTCATCATTCATTATCTGTTATATCCATTTTTACCCCACTGTGTGCTGTGTGTTTTGGGTAGAGTAGTAATAAATATTGTGTGCATTTAAAATATTGCTTTTGGTTAACAACCAGTCCAGTAAAGGATGAGCTGACGTCCTTCAGAAATAGATTGATTAATATGAGTGTATTATCCCAGTATATTCTCTCATATGGTCTGCATACCATCTCTTATGCAGTGGTGTCTTTATTAATGGATAACTTAGCCTCCGCTGGCTAAGATCTTTGGGCAGGGCCCTTGTTGCTCTTCCAAGATCCAGACTGAAATCAAAAGCTGACTGGGCCTTTGCCATCAGGGCCCCTGGACTTTGGAATCTTTTATGCTATATAAATAAAGTTATCATTATTAAGTAATTTGAGTTATAAGATTGGCTGATTAGAATAATTATAATTACCCAAGGCAATGTTATCCATACTCTAGTACATATACACTACACTACAGCATTTAGATTAGGCAGGAGACAGGAGTCCTATAATCAGGGATTTAAATTTTACAAGCCAATATTTGGCATTTCTTTAAGTCTGAGCTGGAGCAAAACTGCCCTCTCTTGCCAGAAACTAACTGGGCACTAAAAGAATGTTACTGAGAGCAACAAACTAGTGCTACATTCCACCCCTGGCTATTACACAGTCCTATTGCTCTCTCTCACCCTTTGTCACCCGACTGGGACTCTTTGACAGGTTTGGATGGAGGAGCCTTCTCCTTCTTCTGCAGATATATCTTCAGCTGTTCAGCTCTGTCCAGATAGTCTGCACACTTGGCCCTGATGCTCTGCTTCGCTCTGTCTCCTTGAGCCTCATCTAAAACAGGTACACACAAATAAGGAGACCACAGCAAGAAAATAATAAAAATAATGTGATACTTGAATGGTTACCAACAGCACAGAGAAATTCCCTTTTGACAGGCTCTCCTCTACAGGGAGGTTAGGGACCAGGGTTGGGACCCCAGCAGCTGGTAGGATTTGCTGATATGGGGTTTAAACCCGGTTGTCCAGTATAAAGACAGTTTCTCTAACCATAATTAGAATACGATTATGTGGATCTGTAATCTGTTTACTGTGAACAAGCTATGCAAGTTACATTAAAGAGATGAATTAAAGACAAGCAATGTTAAAATTCAAGTTACTCACACTTAACAACATGAAGGAAATATTGCACTGCGTGCTGATATAACCTTAGCGCTTCTTCATAGTTTTTTGCTTTGTCCTCCTCTGCAGCTTTGCTTGCAAGATCTATAGCTTTCTGTAAACAGACGGGAAAACAAAAAAAGTGGAGATTCATTATATATGAAGTGCTTCTAAAGGGGAAACATACGTCTCGTTATCTGAACAATGGGCAAAAGACTTTACGCTTTAAACACGGATGATCATTTTGTCATGGCTGTTTGCGAAAACTGCACGCTGTCCGCATAAGTTCAACTCTTAGTTAAACTTTCATTTTCATTAATGGCGACAGTTCGCTCCATAGTTTTTCTAATTTGCTGATCATTATTTCGATCTTTACAAGCTCAGCCTTATATAACCACACAGCTTCCTGTCTAGTTCACTCAACTTACTTCGGAGTTTGTCACTTACCTGTAAATTACTATTAGCCATAGGTGTTTTTGCGATGGTCAAACTTTGTTTACCGTCAAATGTTCTGTTTGAATAAACCTTCGTTTTATATCTTACCACTGTAGATGATGTTTCATGTTAGAATAACTTAAAGAGCTTCAAGATATGTTTCTCTTCCGCATCAATGTTTTCGCCAAAGTTCTTCCGCATCAATATGTTCAATGCTATTTCCGTGATGCTCAGTCACGTGACAATGTTTTGTCTATCTTATCTCTTTGATAGGCAGCAGCCACTGTATAGTGTTACATAATTTCAGTATGTTTCAGAAGACATTATTACAGAGGGATTAAAATAGCTAAATACATCTATATATCAAAAACGTATATGTAGAAATATGCACAATATATGAGAAGCAATCAATGTAATTGCATGAGGCCTGGCACACAAATGTCATGCAAACTGTCATCACAGATGTAGGCAGGTGTATAAGTTTCTTTAGGTGTGCCCGTTTCTTGAGTAAACACTGACCTCTAGTGTACATAGGTAAATCACTTAACAGGAACATTAAACATGAGCTCACACTGTATATCCTCATACATCAAAGAAAATGTTAAACTGCCACTCCTCCATTAATTAACAAATGTACACTTTATTACATTAATTAAAAAGGCAAATAAAACGTTGCAAAATATTTAGAAACGTTACAACACTTGTGGTAAAAGATTGAAAAAATGCATAGAACAATAACACCAAAGAAATGATGGACATGGCAAATAAATGGATTTTGGTAGCAGATTATATTACACTCTATACTTCATCCAGTTTCAATAATTTTATGACAACTCAATTTCAGCTGAAATTAAAAGCAAGCACCATATACATCTTGTAGTTGAACAGGTTTGACACGTTTTTGTTTTCTACACCCTACTGTATCTCACTGTAGTAAAATCAGGGGTTAAAGTTTGGAGTCTGGGATTGTCATGAACTATCTCCATTTAAGATTTTTGGATGGAGAACCCTTCGGATGCGATCACTCTTTGTAAGATCTGCAGGCAATTCATTGTTCTGAAACAAAATAAAAAAATTAGAATTAAATATGTCACAAAAGACAATGAATACATCATTGAATTGAATCCTGGTGAATCTTCTCATTAGCTATGTGATTACCATCTCCTTTAAATCAAAATGACCTACCTTGTTGGGTAATGTAGGGTCTGCATTAGCCCCAAGCAGAAGTAAAACACTTTTATGATTACCACCCATAACAGCAGCATGAAGGGCTGTAGAGCCATTCTGGAAACAAAATTAATCAGAAAAAAAAAATCTGACAATGCTTTCAGTAAAATACTGTAATTAATGGAATTGGCAAATAAAAAACTGCTCCTTATCCAGTGTTGGAGGAGGAGAAAACAACCAGCATCTTCTACCTTCAGAAGGCCAAGCGAAGGAGAGAACTTGAGAAGTTCCTCAATGACACTGTTGTGTCCCTTGAAAGCTGCCTTGAATAACGCTGTTGATCCATCCTTCAGAGGAATAGTAGAGGAAACATTACCATAACATTGATTGTGTTTATTGGCTTTTTGTGCAGTTTTGATGTAGACACACACATTTTAACATAAAATAACAAAGAGGTTTCACACATAGCAGCTTTAACTTTATAAAGTTATAAAGTTTCATAATTTTTAAGGATTTCAGATGGCTGGGGAATGGGACAGGAGGACTGAATGACATCAATCCAGGAGGCCCACTGTCTGCCTCCAAGAAATAATTCTCAAAGATTGACAAACTTGTCTGTCTGCATCCCGGTCTGCACCACGCAAGAGCAGGACCTTCACTACTTCATTGTGACCCATCTGGGCTGCCATCCACAAGGGGGCAGTGCCATCCTGGAAAGTAATGGGAGGAGAGGAGAGGGGAGGGGAGGAAGAGGGAGAAGAGTAAAGGGGAGGAGGTTGGGGAAAAGGATATAAAAAAAATCAAGTGAAAGGAGGTAAAGAAGGAGGTGGTGGGTCAACCAAACAAGAGGTCAGAGCAGTGAAGAGATGATGTTAAAAGCTGTGAAAAAAGAGTTGGAATAGTGAGATAAAGAGAGAGGGGTATAGAGAGAGAGAGAGAGAGAGAGAGAGAGAGAGAGAGAGAGAGAGAGAGTCTAGTGCAGCTGAATGTTTCTTCTTTTGAGTTAAGTTATGATTGTATCCTTTAGGGCCTTCACTATATAATACAATAATCTGATAAAGTGAGGACCTTACCTCCCTTGGTTGGTTCACTTTGGCTCCAGATGACAGGAGTTGACGTATCACAGTCACATGACCCTCCTGGGCAGCAAGGAAAAAAGGAGTGGCACCATCCTAAAACATGATATGTGTCAATTTAGTTCAGCAAGCCAATACATTTATACAATATATGGATTGTTGAACAAATAACAGAATACATAAAGAGCACTATTGCGGTCTTAGCTGCTCATTTGTACTGTGTAGGAGTTCAAAATATTGTTTAGCCTATGCTTTACAAAAAGGAAACCGAGAAAGAAAAACCTTTTGAAAATGCAATTTTATCATAAACATTAAAGCTGCTGTGTCCTATTGTGACTCTACTGACAGCGAAAGGGAATTACAATAACAAGCCGTTACAGTTCAAAACAAGTTGGACTTTTCCCCTCCTCTGTGGCACCTCTCCGTCGCTCCTCTCCCATGTCCATCAAAAAACCTCTTTAGTTTAGAGAAGTTTGAGAAAAGAGCTTGTTTAGAAAAGAAGCAATATAAACACACTGGCCAACCTGACGTGGCAGACACTTGTTACAAAGATCATATTTCACTGAACCTTTGCACAGAACACAGTCTTAAAATAACTAAATAAATAATAATAAATATATTGCACATAGCAGCTTTAAAATGATATGATATTAATAAGCATTAAACAAACTAAACCATAAAAACATAATTGTTTGTAAACATTAGTCTGAGTAGTTGGGTCATTTTCATGTACTGTTGCCTGTGCCCAAGGAGAGACACATTGGTCCTGCAAAATGTCAACAGTGTCTGACTCAGCAGCCAGCAGAAACCAGAGAGGTTAGATTCCAGCTACTAGGACATTGGGTGCAACTGACCACCATATTCCTGACCACCAATGAGGCTTACAGGGGACCACAGAACAGGGTAATAGCAGTAGAGACAGGACAAAAAAGGTTGAAGATGGGGATGCATAAGGAGCTCACATTAAGCTGATCGTGAACATTGGCTCCATTCTTCAAGAGAGTGTCCACCACCGTGGTGTGGCCGTACTGACAGGCAACAGTGAGAGCCGTGCCACCGTCCTGCGAAAACATGCAGAGGTTAGCTAGCAGTCGGGAATCGGTATGGAATCTTACAGATAAGCAGATAAACGCTTTCCCCTCACGGCAATAAACTATGACAGAAACCTCTGATAATAGGAAGAGGGAAGTCTCCAGAGGGAGGAACAATGGAAGGGCAGACAGCACAGCATATATGGTGTATCAGCATATTCTCCTTCCTTGCCTGTCCATAAAGTGCTGAGATATAGTGAGATGATGAGACAGCAACATCCTCATTCACTTTCACAATTATACTATAGCACTGCCCTTGATACATGTCATTGTCTCACATCACATACCTTTGTCTGGAACTCAGTAGAGGCACCAAATTCAAAGAGGAGCTTCACAATGTCATTGTGCCCCTGCTGGGAGGCGAAGAACAGGGCAGTAGAGCCTGTCTGAAGAAATAGATACCAGAGTTTTTATTTTTTTGGTCTATGTTGACTCTGATGGTCTCAAAAAAAAGCGACTTCCTACATAAATAAATATTCTAACTGTTCTAAATCTAATGTACTGTAATGTTCTGTACTGTACTGTGCATACATATAAATATTAATATAAATTTGTCTTTGGCTTCACTATAATTAAATTGAAAACAAACATGACAGAGTGAATACACAATCAGACAAATACAAGATAAAAAAAGCTTTCTGTACATGTGCAAATATAAAATTCAGTTGGAGAGGTAGCGATTCAGTGGGTTAGAATTTAACATGGCAGTAGCATGTGGACCAAAAGAACACATTCTCCAGGACTCTGGGCAGTCTATAAGTTGTTTGACTGGGTTTTTATCTAATAATTTTACTCGCCTTGTTCACAAGCTTTGTCAATTTACTCTTATTTACTTTACTCTCATTCTCGCTAAACTATTTAACTCTCTCAGGTAATACAAACAAGAGATACACACACACTTTAAGATATACACTCTACACTCTGATATCACTCTATACTGTTAAAGCTGCTATGTGCAATATTTGTTATGTTATAGACTGTATACTATGTGAAGGCTCAGTGAAATATGATCTTTGTCAGTGTCTGTCACTTTAGGTCGGCCAATTAGTTGATATTCCCTCTTTTCTAAACCATGTTTGTAATCCCCAGCCCGTCTCCAAACTCCTCCCAAGAATCCGGGCACCTGTAGCATGTGATGTTTTTTGGTGGACGGGGGAGAGAGGAGCGACAGAGAGGTGCCGCAGGGGAGAGGAAGAGTTGAGCTTGTACTGAACTGTAATGGTTTGTTAATATGGTAATATCACACATAATAATATAATAATAATAATGGTAATATCACACATAGCAGCTTTAAGCTCAGCTTCCCGAACCCAAGACCCAAAATATTAGAGTTCTTCTGTTGTTTCTTCAGGGTGGCGATTGACGTTTACGTCATACCTCTCTCTGGTAGTTGATGTCTGCTCCTTGCATGATGAGCTCCTTCACACACTCACAGTGGCCACTGTATGAAGCCACCATCAGTGCTGTGGTTCCATACTGAAAGAAATAGTTGGCAAACAATACATTAACAACTTGCAAGGTCCACACTGGATCCTTTATTATGATGAGTCATAGCAAACTGCACAAAATATGATGATGAGACACCTATAATTTTGCAGATTTTCCACTAAACGATATGGCTTCAAAACATACACATATGATTCAGACAGATAAAACTAAACACACAAAACTCTCACACTTTGTTTCAAAGAGAAACATACAAGAAACATACAATCACAATAATAGAATTGTGTTTGTAGGCACGCACACATGCACACAATGTACATACACATGCGCACACAGGCAAAAGGGTTGAAGCTCTCTTTCTCTCCTACCACAGGTGGGTTATGGTTAAAGCGTGCAGCAGAGCAGCCAGGGCATGCAGTGTCCATACACTGTCTCTGCAGTCTGCATCCACACGCCCGCTGTTGAGCAATAACTGAAGGAGGGCCAAGTTCCCCTTCCGTGCTGCCCAAAACACAGCATTAGCCAGGGGCGTTTCCTTCTGGAAGATAAATACACACAACAACCACTGACCTGACACTAGCATTACCATATTATAGACATTTGCAGCAGTATACCCAAACAACAGTAGAACCTGACCCAGTGTCATTCCAGAATTAAGGGTTGAAAATGTCATTGGTTTAATTGGTAAGGTAATGAATGGTAGCTCAGAAAAGGCTATTTCTGACCAGGTCCAACAATACAGTGATACCCCCTGGTCCGCCAACACACACACACACACACACACACACACACACACACACACACACACACACAGAGAAGACACACACACACACACACATACACTCACACTCACACACATATACTTCTAATGGTCTCTAAGGGAAATTCGAGTAGGACCACAGCCCATATGATAGGATATAACACACGCACACACAAATAAACACACGCGCGCGCGCACACACACACACACACACACACACTTCTAATGGTCTCTGGGGGAAATTCGAGTAGGTCCACAGCCAAAATGATAGGACATAACACACACACACACACACACACACACACACACACACACACACAAATACACGTACACACGCCAAGCATGTGAACACACACAGATACATACACGCACACATAGG
>OMKK01041835.1:1891-17959 GCA_900302305.1 Polymixia japonica | reverse complement strand
GTGGTATCGGTGCATCCTTAATCTGAGCCATTTCTCAGACATCGACATAGACAGGTACTTCTTAGACAGGACAGCTATAGACAGGTACTTCTTAGACAGGACAGCTATAGACAGGTACTTCTTAGACAGGACAGCTATAGACAGGTACTTCATCTTACCCTACCATTTTGCAAGGTGTTTAAAAATGAATAAAGAAAGGCACTCTACAAGCTGTCTCACTCACCTGCAGAAATCTGATATACCCAGGAGTCAGTCGTGGAAGTCTGAAAAACATCTTGGAGCTCTCCAGGACGGCAGCTTGTTGGATCGGACTAGTGACACTCAAGATGGTTCTCCTTCTACTTTTGCTGCTCTCAAGTTCCTCTTCCTGGACTTCCTGTAATGGGAAATCCACTGAGAGAGGGTCTGTCCTGTGTCTGTGCGCGGAGACTTCAACCTGTGCTCAGCTACCTGGTGCAGGATGGACCAGTTAGTTCTTATAAAGGACTCCCTCCTATCTTTACATAACACACAGTCCGCAGGTGGTGTGCCTAAGGGGATTACAGGAGTTGGCACAGTGATAATGGACGCAGCATGAACAGACAGAGGGAAGGTGTAATGGAGCGTGGTACTCTGCATGTGGCGGGTCCAAAGAGAGCCCACGTCAAAACGCAAATGACAAGTGAGACACAGGCCAGTGAGCAGTAATTCAGGTGGACTGGGGTCATATGGGCTTAAGCACATTGTTTCCGTGAGGAAGCATGAGTCTACACGTGCACAATGAGTCTAATAAGCCCTTGCCATTGTTTCAGGCCTCTACCTCCAGCAAATGCCTATGTCGATTGAGTTTCCAATAACAATTCTTGCGATGGGCCAGAAGGCCTACATCGTTTGAAAGCACGGCCACCAAAACCTGTCGAATCTGCCGAGTTCGTTGATTCGGATGTTTTTCTGTTGACGTTTGCAGTGTGCCCTCTTGCAATGTCAGCGTATTTCTTAGGCTTTAATATCTTTTTATATTGGGTCCTTGCCTAGGGGTCCTTAGCACAGAGTGAAGCCTTATAATGAGGTTGTTATGTTGATAACATTTCCCTCAGCGGACAAGAAAGGGACTCCGATAACTCATGCATTCATGCATAATCTCAACCCTCGGCATCGACGACGCCAAGTCGTGGTGGGACTGAATCTTGTGATGCCACATTGTTTTATAGCATGTCACAATAGCCCTCTTATATAAGTAGTATAACGCCCGGGACACACCGCCTACCTGAGCAGCGCATGTGCACCGTGGAACCTCTGGCTTTTCATTTGGGAGCCCATGTCAACAGGTTAGAGCAGCCACACAGACCAGGTGACCAACGCGGCTCAGCTGCAGGTCATCTAGAGTTTCGGCGTTGAGCCTATTTTCTCTCTGTGAGGCGCATGGTTCTCAGCAAAAATAGACAGTGAAAACGATGACCACGACGCATTTGTCTAATTATTTATAGTGTATTATATTTATAGTTACTTATTTTCAGTACAATTGAGTCTAAACTAAATATAAATGAAATTTATAATGAAATGAAATGAAACAAATTATTGATGGTCATTATCAAAGGCAAATTCAATGTAGAAAGATAGGAGCTGGCAGCAGCAGCAATTCTGTCAGTGTGGACGACACATTTTGGTGGCTATAGTTCCTGATGATAAATCAAAACTATTGTAATAGAAAAATATAATTAAAACTACACCACTCTGTCGAAAAAAGAACACAAATCTAATACCAATCACTAGCACTTAAGATCAACTGCATAAAATATAATCAAAGCATCAACGCATGATGGGTAACGTGGTCTTTACCCTCATTGTCCTCTCTGGCTAATGTATCTAGAATGAGCCTATAAACTTCAGCCAGACAGCCAGCACCTGGTGGGTCTCTTCATGAATGCAGACTACAGATGGTGGCCCTCATGTTAATAGTTCTCCACTGCTACGATACCACACACACAGCGAATTCTCACAGTGTACATACAGTATAAACCAACTGGTGGCTAAACTGCATCCCAGTCCTGGAACACAATCCCACTTAAACTGGTATTATATGCCAGACAGATATCGTCTGGGTCATCACAATAGCACTGCCAACCCAAGCTAATTCCCTGCCTTTCTCCTGACCTCTTCCTTTGGCAACAAACTATGGGTCATTATACCAGAATAGTCTCCTGAGCTATAAACAGGTACAGTGATGCCAACGGATAAGCTCTTGCACGTCTACCTGAATACCTGACTTATTCAAAAAGACTGCTTACTGCTGTAATAACAGCAAAAGGTACTTCCACAAAGTATTAGTTGAGGGGTGTGCACACTTAAGCAACCGGGGTATTGTAGGTTTTTTATTTTCAATTATTTTTCCTAAAAAGTATCTATTTGTTTTTCACTTGAATTTTGTTGGTTGCAAAGTCACATTAAAGGTGGAAAAAGGTCTGACATGATTTATCTTGACTTCAGGCTTTACATCACAAAAACCTGCAATTTCAAAAAGGGTGTGTAGACTTTTTATATCCAATGTATGCTAATGGATATCCCCCATAAGCCAATGTACTTGGATGTCTTGTCTACGTAAAGACCATTAATCTATCCGTTGCGATTAGTTGAAACGGTGGCAAATTTGAAGAGGATCATGATGTACCAGCTTGGTTGGAAATTGATTTGTGAAGAGTTTGTATAATTAAAAGGAGCTATTGAGTTAGTCTGTTGGTTTTAAATGTCATGACTCCATCTGCAAGCAAGATGGGCGCTCCAGCAGACCTGACCTTTGCCTCTCTTGCAATTAAGGGGTAGAGGAGGACGATGAGTGTGATGTTAATAACAATTAGCTGGCTTTACCATATGAACAAGTTGAAAAAACAAATCCAGCGACAGGGAGATAAGCAAGACCTTGGTCAAAAATCACAACATCAAAGTCATGGTGGGAGGATGGATTTCATCAGCCCACGATGGATCAGCTTTGGTTTTGGTACACAATTACAAAAATATGAATTAATTCAAATTTATTTAAACAAGCATTCTTCCCAGCTGTGCTTAGCACATCAATAAATGCCCAACAGTTGTGACACACAATATCATAAAAAGAAAAGGTGTTAAAGACAGTGTTCTTATTTTAAGTGATGAAGTGGGATAATATTTCCGAAGTTCTTCAGAATCATTTCTGTTTCAGTCTGACTGACAGTCTTGTAGTTGTGTCGTAGGTTGTCCAGCCTTCATGTCTCTCTGCATAGAGAGAATGTCTGTGATCCAGTATTGGAACAGTGAAATGACTGCAGAGGTTTCCTCTGAAAAAACAAAGAGACAAAGAGACTAGATTTCAGTGCCACCTGACAATTCTGAAAAAGCGGAATTCCTGAGAGAGTGAACGAGAGTTCCTGTATAAACTGCTTTGCTGCTGACATTTTGAGTGAACTATTCTACTATACCTGTGTGCATGTATAGATCCATTTTAATGCATCTCACTCTCCTCACCATGGCAGATTCTCTCCTTTGAGAAATTTGCCTTTAAAAGGAGGATTCTGTTTAATGGCTTATGCGGGTCATCAAAAGGAAGACTAAAAAGAGAGGAACTGCAGGGTGCCATGATAAAATACAATGGGAGCTGAGGATATCTGTATTAGAGCTGCACCCCGTGGTCAATTGATTCCTACTGCCAGGGAGAAGGACTTTGAAGGACTTTTTGGCTAAGCCAAAAGCACATGGGCTGATCTGCGTTAGTGGGAGTCGTGGGGAGGTCACTGGGAAACAACCGGATCAACCAAAAGTACAGAAGGCAGCTTTAGCCACATTGATGTTTACCTAAAATATCGCACTATTTCACCTTGTCAAACCCAATTCCGAGTATATATGACAAATGTTCTTCTTACTGCTCCGATACGCCATCATAGCAAAGACGGTATAAATGACATAAATCATTCTGTCTTTAGAAACTAAAGATTCATTCAACTTTGCTTTGGGCGAAGAGTGGACCAATACTGTGCTTCTCTGATACGATCTGTTGGTGGAGTTGCATTTATAATCACTGTATCAGACCTACGGGTGGGGGGCTAGAAAAGCCTTCAAACAGCTGTGCAGCAGGTGTGTGGAGGCAACAGGCAGAAGAAGAGCTGGGTCTATTGTGGGCTCTGCTTATTAGAGAACAAACAGGTTCCTGCACGGTGTCGTCTTGGCAACAGGGACACAGATGAGCGTCACTTTGTGACCACCTATTTGGTTGTGTCCTGAATCCCCTAGATTCTCTCTCTCACGCACACACACCAGCACGCACGCACACACACACACACACACACACAGAGACACACACAATAAACACAGCAAAGTCCCCGCTGATCCTATTAGCTAACTGCTCAGCCAGCCAGTCAACCAGCCACACACGCACAAGGCCATCCCTTTACTGGTTCCAGATTTCTGCCCAGTGTGCTATCAGGTGGCAGATCCTCAGTGTCCCTAGGTGAATAAATGTGGGACCTCATGGGATAGTTCAGCTGTGGACTGAGTACAGGCTAGATGGACAAGTTGAGGCATGTCAGGCACCACATGATGGAGGCCAGAGAAGTCTGACAGAGGTAATGTGGACCAGCTCTAGTCTTGGCAATGTAAGGTAGGTATGTAAAAGTGAAGGTTGACGTAGGTACGGCGGGGCAGGTAACCTCAGGTGATCATAACATAAGTAGAACATAAGTAAGGGAATGTAGTATTAGGGACAAGTATGGGCAGGCACTAGCATGTTTGAAGATACGAGGGATCGATCAGAGACATGTTTTGGGCAAATCCCAACAAGAAGAGGCTAGTATGAACAGGGATGGGCATGTTGTCGTGTATTGGCGTGGGGTAGCATCAGGCCCAAGGTTGTATCAAGGGCAAGGGCTTTTATTTGAAAGCACAAACTAAAGTTTGATGGTGTACCACTGACCTGGAGACATGGAAGAGTTGTTGTGGAGCTCCTCCAGAGCCTTGGCCAGTCTGTCTGGCTCTTTTCGTTGCACAAGGGCCTTGAGGTTGTGGAGCTGCCCCAGGACAGTAGGGGGCGCACTTCCATTGGACATGCTGCTCAGTAGGTTCTCCACTGCCACAGACAGAAGAGGAGGCCTGTCTGGTTTCACTGAGCCTGGGGCAAAGGATTGGAGGTGGGAGATATACTGTTCTATCAGTAACGCCAACATCCTAATTTAGGAAACTTTTATCTAATATATCACAAGAGCCATGTGATCCCTCTGCGGCAAAATATACAAAATACATAAAATAAAATATAAAAACTTACCATTATGAATTAAACCCAGCATAATAATCACACACCCATACAAAATCACCTCATATTTCACTTAGGCCTATACAACAGCTGTTGCCAATGACAACAACTTAACCAATCAACACTCAGATATAGACTGTACAATTAGGCCAATATGGCATTATCTCCAAACTGAAGGAAATGGAAAGAGGCCTCTTTGTGCTACTATAACACTCCATTACCAGAGAGAACTTAATCCCTGGAACCAATGGGCTGGAGGAAGCAGCCAAGAGGACAGTCAGTCAGTGGGGATTATTTACGACACACCAGATGACTTGACTTGTCCATTACGTTTGAGAATGATGAAGCTGTCCAGAGGCCGCAGTGGACCTCACCATCACTGAATTCCAATATTAGCTGCTGTATCTTAATATATCCATGTCAAACTTCTTGCTCTAATTTTGTTGCAGTAACTCTAAGCACTAAATTACCCCCTGAAGAAATGGGAATGTATAGGCAACGTTCCAAAATGACTCTTCACCAGCCAAACCATTAAAAGTCTATATTACAGGCTACAAGCTTTGGCGCAGAGTTCACAAGCACCAAGCTGGTCCTAAAAGGCAAGCAAGCTTTGCTCAATACTCACGATCTGACATATACATTTCCGTGGTGGTCCTGAGGAACTCTGACACCTCAGCAGCTCTCTTCCCCTCATCTTCCTCCTCTTCCTCCTCCTCCCGTTCTCTCTGGTAGGTGAACTCCAGGGCAGCAGCCCGGGGTACCAGGCCCAAGGAGAGCAGCTTGTCTTTGTGTCGTTTCTTCTTCAGCTTCCTCCTCTTGTTCCTGCTGAGTAGCTCTCCTCCCTCGTGAGGGGCGGCCTGACCGGGACCGGTGCCGGGGAGATCTGTGCCGGGGTCGCCCTCTTGAGCCTCTTTGACCGAATGTTTGTGACCGGCCGGTTTCTTTTTCCTTCTTTTCCGTTTTCTCCTGTCCTCCTCTACCTCTTCGTCTTGACTGGGTTCTTCGCTGCTCTCATGGGCGCTCTCTTCTGTAGGCAACAAGAAAGGTAAGCTCTTGATTAGTTTCTGGTCTATTAGGTTTCTTGACCTCAAACTAAGTCATATTTACAACGGGTGCGAGTTTCTTACTATTATATCTGTAGCCAACATGTTTTACCAGCATCAGAATGTGTGTTCAATATGATAGCTCAGGCTGGCTATCTTAGTAATAATAAGCTTTATTTATATAGCATTTATCTTAAAACAAAGTTTACAAAGTGTTATAAAAAAGCATGAAAACAAGGAATAAAAAGCATAAAAAGAAAAGGAGATCAAAGGTAGAAGATACATTTAAAGGGGCATGGTGTAAAATTGCCCCCAAACACGAGTCTGTCCCAGACAGAATTTTTCTAAATAGGATATCTCAGGCACTCATACACTCACTTTGAGGAAATCATTTCAAATATTACCTTTCAAAATTCCCTGCAGGTATTTCCAGGTCATTTTATTCTAGTAACACAGTAGAAATATTAAACACTGCAACTTTAAAAAGGAAAAGAGATTTTTTTTAAATAGAAGGAAAAATCAAAACCACAAGAATAAAATCAAAACGTTACATGAAAGCAAGTCTCTACAGGTGTTTTAAGAAGTGATGTAAAAGGTTTTGGATTGGTAATACTCCCTGGGTAACTTTAGATACTGTTCAACCACATAAAGGGTGGATCATCAAGTATGAAAGGATGGATGGATGGATATCCAGACTCAAAGAAGGGCCCAGCACAACTGCACCACCTAAGCTAGTTCCTTGACCTTGCTCCAATTCATCAGCCGAGTAACTGAGTGATCACATCAGTGTTTTACTAGTTAGTTATTAATAATTATTATGCCTATTATGAAGTATTGAGATCATTCTCGTGGTGGAACTATAGATGACTGCTAAGCTCAACACACATTGCTTAAAAGGGGGATAGCTCAAATAGAGGCTAAAACAGCAGACGCAGCACTGGGGGTTTTAGTTGAATCAATATTGGCTCCTAAACAGACTGCAGAATTAGAGCTTATGTGTGATATTATGTGGTGCTTTCCGGACAACCTAACATAAAGCCAAAGGAAGGAGACAGAATCCTCTATCCTGCCTTTTCCACGTGACATTATTTTATGTCCATACATTAAAATGCATTGAAATTCATATCTCCCATGCCACTTAATTTCCTATCCAGTGCTCTGTTGGATGAAAAAGAGCAGTCAAATGAAATAGTCATATCTATAGTGTTCTCAGTGCATGCTGAAACAGACAGCTGCACGGGCCAACACTCTCTGGGCCAACACTCTCACAGTCTCTCTGGGCCAACACTCTCACAGTCTCTCTGGGCCAAAACTCTCACAGTCCCTCTGCCACACAAGCATACACACTCTCTCTCTCACTCAATCGCACACTCACCTCCTCCATGATTTTACTTCCTGTTTTGGTATAAGCCCCTTAGTTTTTCTTATTTTATTTCTGCACAGATAGTTGAATACATCTCTTCTTTCTGTGTTTTGTTATCATATTCTATCATTGTGTTGTTTTTTCAAGCTTTCACTTCATCTTTACATTGAATGACTAGAGCCTAAATGTTGCTTGCTAAGCTGCTCCCTCGCCACCTTCTCACCCCCCACTTTCTCTAAGAACGTAGAGGCCTCGAGGCGTCAGAACAACCAACTTCCATCTAATTCCTAGTGACACGCTCGCACCAGAAAGCAATGGGCTGGCCAGCAGCCAGAAGAGAATACAGCTGAGTGCAACAGCACCTGCAATACTGAACAGCAGTTCTAGGGGAGCCACAGCTCATTTTAATGCAACCTGGTTGATAATGATTGATAAAACTAATTTGCCAGACCGTGTGTCTATATGAACAACAAATGAGCGAAGTGTTGTTTCAACTTGCTTGTCATTTTGTCTTTCACGTGGCCCATATCCTTGCACACAGCTGTGAAGCTCTGGCCTGTTATTCTACATGTCACGTCAGTGCACCAGGATACATTTTTCCCAGAGCATTTCCAAACATGTAATATTTATAGTGATTTGAATTCCCCCCCTCCTTTTGGTAGTCAATTGAAAATGGAGCAGAGCATGCCATGTCTGTGTGCTGCCAAGCAGGGAAGGAGAGAAAAATCTTTTAAGCTTGAACATACTTCTTAAAAAGCCACATCTGTCACAGGAAATATCAAGGGATTTAAGAGCAGCTAAAAATGTCATGTCTTGGCATAACTACTCAGTGCCACTACTTAGCACAGAAAATAGTTCTGTTTCCAGGCAACAACATGTGACCTGGTCACTACAACCTATGGAAGGCATAAAAATGGATGAGGGTCTCATTTCCAGCAAATAAATAAATAAATAAAGTCCTACAACTGGACTGATGTCTTCAGACCAGATAACATATAGTACGAAGTCTATTCTTAGATGAATAGTGTTTTTATATCTTATTATCCAAACACTGTGAGTTCAGGTGTTCAGCTGTTTGTACATAAGACCATAGAGGTTGTGTTTCAGGTGATGTAAAATATTCACTTTCCTCATGATTTAATCATTTGATCATACCAGTGCCAATTCGTCAGCTGACAAAATTATACAACGGGACATAAGTGGTTATTTGGTTCAAGGCTTCAATTGACACTACTTTTATTGTTTCTTACTGGGAGGATGCTGGCATACTTAGCATTACATTACCAGCCAACTATAATCGTGCGGTGCTACTACGATGCAGATGAACTTAGATTTGAATTGCCGTTGCCTATTGACTCATAGTGTTTCAGCGAGGGTCTTATTGCTAGGAGGCTTTTAAGATTATCAAACTAACACACTACGCATTCAAATTCTTTAGGGTCTTCACTTCGTATTACAATTTGAACGTAAGCCCTCCGCCCACAAAAATAAGAAATATGTTCTTTGAAGCCGTACTGACGGAGCCAACAAATCCCACCCAATTGATTGAGAGAAAGCAGATGCCTGAGTGGCAGAGAAGAGCATCAGGTGAAGAGTACAGAGAGATGGAGGGAGAGAAGACGGAAAGCGCCTCGGGCTCAGGACAGCTCCTCATGGTCGAGTCATTAAGATGGTTAGCGACAAGGGGAATCAAGAGGATGCTTCATCGAATAAAACAATCTTCGCTAGATTACACTCCGTCTACTGCTGATGGCAAAACATGCCTCAGAAGCCTGTATTGTCAACCAATATGCCTTGAAAAATACAAATTCTGGTCAAAGGCCAAAAACATTTCACCTGTGTGTTATATCAACTTGGCTATTCAGCCTAAATGTCAGCACTGCTCAGTGGTATCAGCTGCCTAGATTACACTCGTTTATTCTTTCAAAAAAACACAGTCAATGTTCAGATCTAATTGAAGATGGGATCGTGTAGGATCACAAAGCTCCCATCTACGTTGCGCACAAGTTCTCTCACGGTCAGAAAAACAAATAAATTGTCGCCGTTTGTTTCCCTTAACAGGAGTGGAAAAGACAATCGAGGAGAGTGAGTGTAACGCTGGGAGCAGGAGATGTGGAGAAGTCCCATGCAGTAAATTCCTTCTAGCTTTATGGTGCACAGAGACATGCCATAAATGTGAGATTATGGCCCTTCTTACCATCTGGGCCCTCAGGACTATTTTTGCTTTCTGGGTGGGGGAGTGTGACGGTTCCCTCTGCACCTGTCTTGTAGTCTGCGGGAGGAGGTAAAACGGTGTAAACTCGTCTGCCCGGATGGGATGCGCTTGCTGAGGTACCTCCATCACCTGAGACAGAGAAAGCAAATAAACAAGGGTTATAAACCACACAGTGAAGAGATGGAGGGGCGCAATAACTCTGGAGCGTGTGTATGAGTGCATGTCAGTTTGTGCGTGTTTTAAAGAGGCTGAACAGGATCTTGCCGAATATGTCAGTAATCTGTGAACTGAATGTCAGATTTGCCTCATTCTGTAACGGGATCTCTACTTTACCAAGCAATATTTAGTCACCATCGACACACTGTCGGCTCACATTGCCTGTGACTTGAATGACAGCCTTCACCTGAATGTGCATTGGAGATGCAGGTTGGACCCAGGTCAGTTTGTTGCACTGATACATGCTGACTACAACGAACACAACAGGGACCCATTACTACTCCACAGTGCCATTTTAACTACTACAGGCTGAAATTATACAATAATCTTGTAGACTACAGTATCTTTAAAGTTAAAATGTGTAACATTTCTACTTTGTTGATAGAATAAAATGCCCTGGAAATATCTGCAGGGAAGTTTGAACGCTAATGTTTGAAATTATTTCTCAACACAAGCCTACCATATGCCTGAGATCTCCTATTTAGAAAAATGTCTGTCCATGATGGACTCGTCTTGTGTGTTTACTACTTGTAACGTCCTGTAGCCCATGCTAGATTATGGAGCACTACTTTGGCCATTTATACACTGTGTGCACGTAATGACAGTGACGCAAAATGAACCAATATTTGATACCACTAGCAGTAATGCAAGGCTCTGTACTCTAGAATGAAAAAGTATATTTTGTGGTAACGAAATATTGAGTCATTCATATGTAAAATCTTTGCGTACAATATGTATGGCCAGTGCGGAGCTCCGTAGTAGAAAAACATTTCAATATTGCTTGTAAACGCCACAGGGACAACTTTACACCATGCCCCTTTAAGGGGAAAGGTGGGGACTGGGTGAAATCAATGACTTGTGGAAAACAATTGCTTTTACCCAGGCAGTAGTGCTATGGACTATTCTCAGCACCTTGGTTATCACTGAGTGAGGATTGGATAGTGTGTGTGTTTCAAATAATGAACAGTAGGATATAGAAATCATCTGTCAATTAGCAGTCAATTAAGTACTTTGGCAAAGTGAAGTCGAGCTTACCAAGGACAGTAGTCTGGAAGGCCTTTCTTTTCACAGAGAGTTTTTTGCCTAAGGTCTCAACAATGCATGGTGAGCTGGGTTCCTTCTCACGTTTAGAAGCTATTGGGTAAAGCCTCTGGAGAACCTTCGACTGAAATACTATGTAAAATAAACACAAAAGACAAAACAAATATTAGTGAATGCTTTTATAAGGGCAAAACGTGAGTCCCACCATCGGATACAGGACATTCTCTCTTTGCATAGGAGAAAATATCGCGTAAACCTCCATGCCGAAATACGGCAGATGAACATTGCAGTTAAATAAAACTTTAAAAACTTTAAAAATGAATTAATCCAGCTAGCGGTATATTCTAGTGTAAAAAAAAAGGAGTAATTATAACATACGTATAAGTACTGCATGTTGAGTCATAAGTGTCAAATCTACCAGTGGACCCTTACGATGTGATAAATGTCTCAAGGGCATCATTTTGACAACCAGTAACACGTGCATTTGTTTACACAGTATTCACGCGAGACTTGAACTGGCGAGATTTGAGAGATTATTTGTGGCTAGACAACTAGCCACTTGCAAGTAATGCGACCTTCTATTTTAGATGGACAATATTTTCGGTTAAATAAAATATCCTCACCTTCTTTCCTATGTGTCATTTCGACATATTTAGCCGAAGTTCAGGGAATAGGCAGTGTGGAGCGAGAACAACGCCGGGTAGCTAAAATGCTAGTAAACTATTAGCCAGCATGCGAGCTTCAAAAGCAGCTCCGCCAAAGCAAAACATCACACAGGTGAAATAGAAAGTTGTGTGTGAGCAAATGACACACATGAACGGCTACATAAAAAATAGTTCGTTTTTATTTACGTTTGCCAGATTGCCACACTTCTCCGAGGCTTCAAGCAGCATCACCCCACTAGCTACCTACAGTATAGTAACCAAACACCGTAGTGTTTGAATGTTAAGATGTCTCACACGACATCAAGACTGTTCGTGTAACCAAACATGGCGGAGCGTCGGGCGGGAAATCATCTCGCACATGACACCAACTGTCTAAAATTAAAATGTTCGTGAATATTCTTGTTAGTCATTTAGCAGGGACCATTGATAATACACACAGCAGCTAATGTATGCAGGAACCTAGTGAACATTACAACCTAGTGAACATTACTGACACCGCACAGCACCATACTACGCATGCGCGAAAAAGAACGTCTGCTAAACAAATTACTTATATGTTACTAATATAAAGACGTCTCATACCGTTACCAGTAGCTTGCTAACACCTTAAACATTACGCTGTTTGGCTAAATCAAATAAACCTCTCGCAGAAAAAACACTCATTGACCACCAGTCAAAAACAAGCGGCGTAGTCTGTTTACGGAATTTACGAGAAGACGGAAGTAGTCGCAAGTGTACATTCTCGCTTCGCCTGTATACTTTCTGTAGTAAGTACAACAAAGCAAGAACTCCCCCTCTGCTCGACCCCGGCAATGACAGTCTTATTGACATGCGCAAACTAAGCCAGCTGTAAAGACGGGCTTGACAGCAGCGCATGGGAAGCGCGACGAGAATATCAAGTAGGCGCCCATGGCTCAGCATCAGCACCGGACTGAGTTAGGATTTGCGCACCCTCCAAACTTGGCTTGGGACCTCAGCATGTGAACGGATGTTGAAGGAGGAGGATCTACCTAGAATGTCAGCTCTGAAGAAGGTAAAAACCCGTTCTCTTGTTCACCTTTTCGCATATGGATAGATTTGGGATATTACTGATTATAGAGGTTTATGGTTCTGCCAAAGACAATATTTTTTGTCATCTTGATTGAGATGGTGTGGGCTGGGTTTCAGATACTATACAGAACAAAGGATTGGTTGTAGCCATTATATTATTTTCAGTTCATCTGACTTTTAGATAATTTGCAATTATAACATTATGCAGTTGTGAAATGGTCTCCCTACTCAATTAAGCTATATTAAAAAGCTGCTTAATATGATGATTGTCAATTACCAGGATAAACAGAAGAACAGGTAGTGATTTTGCATGAGTAAGTGCACTTTTGAATGTGCATGAAATTTGTTCCCTACCACTCCTCTGCTTTGCCTCGTGGGTGTCGCTGGGCACTTTGTCTCTGTCCTCTGGACTGGAGACAGAACGAGGAACCTTTCAGGCAGAAAAGACCCTCTCAGTGAAAGGTTAACTTCTCAATTGGATGTCATGCTGGGCTTGATCTCTCCAGACTCCCCCTGTGGTCTGCTGTCAGGCTATGTGCTGTATGTACCACTGCCTACTGTAGCCTCTGTGGTGTAGGTGGATGAGTTTCAGTGACCGTGTGTGTCAGAGCGCCAACCAGGCACTTGCAGTTGGGAAGGAGATGAGTGCTGTATAGCAGAAGAAAGCAGTGGATGAATATAGATTGTATAGGAAGAAAAGGGGTGCACAGAGACCTGTTTAAACATGTTACATAATGCTGTCTGTTGACAACATTGAACACACTTGGCCAATTCCCACAAGTCTATTTTGTTTCCTGATTAATCAAGCAGTGAGAGTTTTATTCCTGAGGCGATGATAAACAGGGAATGGTAATCAGGCCTGTTTTGTGATTTGGGATGATGCAGAATTAGAAGTACTTATCTGCCTGTTTGTGTAAGACACTTGTCATTATTGTCAATATTAAACAGTGACACACATTGCTATGTAAGATCCTCACAATGCAGTCGCAAGTATTAATGTCTCCTTAAATTGATTATCGTGATTGAACGTTCCAGAAGGAAAGGAAGTTGTGTAAAATAAAATGCCTGCTCCAGCACTGCTACCAAATACCCAGCAAATACCCAGAACTCAGCACACACTATGAGTGACAAAGTGCTGGGCGCCAGCACTCAGAGAAACATCATAATCACAGAGATGCTAAAAATAGTGGGGAGCATTCATTGCAAAAGCTCAATGGAGTTATTGCAGCTCACCCTCACTGCCAGAGATTGTACCTTGATTCCCTTGCATGCTATACCCTGTTCAATAATACAAAAAGTAATTATTTTTATCCTGTAATAGTCATCCTGTCTTTCTTTAATGACAAGTGGCTGTGTGGATGAGACTTGGGACTCATCCACCCTCTGGAGCAGCGGTGTATACCGCAGTCCAAACATGAAAACTGCATTTTCTGCCATTGTAGCAAGCATGTACGGAGCAGGTCCTGAGCCAAATGTACCCTGTTAATTCATTATGCAGGTGTATGAGAAGGGCGTTAGCACAGTGGCAGTATTGCCAACCAATCACAAGCCAAGGTTACGAGGTGAAATCAATAGCGAAGGTAATTACTGTAAAAGTAAATGTTTGTGTGTGTATGTGTGTACGTACACATTGCTTGCATTTGCTGGTAAGTGGGTGGGTGTACCTGTGTAATGTGCATGCATATGTAACCAGTGTACAACTTATAGAGATATTGTGTGTGGGCAGGTGCCAGGTGGCTCGCTGTGACATGTGGGTCATCTCCATAAGTCCTTATGTAACGCTAAAAGAAATGGCTTGTCGCTTACGAGCTCCTCACTATCTCTGCCTCAAACCAGACAGCTAATCAAACAGCCTTTCAGTGAAACTTTAATGATTGTTGTGAAATGGAGAATTTATTCAATTCTTCTTTTTTCCTCATCCTACCAGGCAATTTCCTCACTTGAAAAGAAGATAGCCTAATTAAAAGCTAACGCTTGAGTACTGCTGGAAAAAAAAAAGTTAAAAAGGAAACCAACAGTTTATTTCCCCTCAGCAGCTCTCAGGACAGTAGCTTCTTTAGGGATATTTAACTGACGCTATTACCAGACATGCATGCACACACACACATGCCCACATACACACTTTTCAACAGAAGCGTCAGTGCGACGCCTGTTTGGGTTTTGTCTGCTTGGCATTAACATAAGTCTTTCATCGTCTGTTTGAAAATGAGTAGCAAGCATGGAATGCTCCTTTTTTGGGTGTGATGATGTCATCCTGGTCTACAGGGGAGGGAGCGTTGGATATAGACTAGTCTGACTAAAAGTAAATGTCGAACCATTCAGCAGTCTCTTCCTCTTCCTCCTCCTCCTCCTCTGACCGTGACACAGGCACGGAGTGGCTAATCGGGAGCAACGGGAAGATTCCCGGTGAGCCGGGTTGGTTGTTGGGCCGCAAGGGCCGGTGACAGGGTCAGTGAACACAATAATTTTATAAATAGATTGTGTACAAGGGCAAGTTTTTCGAGGAGGACAATCATGAGGGCAGGTGAAACAGTGCAGACATCATCTGATTATTAGAAAGGTGAGCACAACTAACACAGTTTAAGAATAGTTTAAGCTAATATCAGCAGTTGTTTAAGTTGAAGGCAGCAATATAGCTTGGAGCATATTTGCATTGTAGGCTATAACACAAAAAAATTGTGGCATGCGCTGCGCAAGAAACTATTCTACTCCTCCTTCACGATCATACTGCCTCCCCCTCATTTTGAAAAACGCCTCATTGGAAAAACCCTCATGTATTTATAATATCTGTGCACTTTTACAATCTATATAATAAAGTTGTCTGTGTGTGTGTGTGTGTGTGTGTGTATGTATGTGTGTGTGTCTTTAGTGCACGCCCACACCCCAGGTTGGATTGGGCTGAAAATTTGCATGGAGATGTGTCATGATCCGGGGAAGATCATGGGCAGGTCAAGACCCAGGCCACACCCCCCATGAAAGGCCACACCCCCATAAAAGACCATGTCCCTATAAAATTACAATCTACCCACAGCCCATGTTGGATTGGGCTGAAAATTTGCATGGCGGTGTGTTATGATCCGGGGAAGGTCATGGGCAGGTCAAAACCCAGGCCACACCCCCATGAAAGGCCACGCCCCCATTAAATTACGATCTACGCATGTCTGTGTGTGTGTCTTTAATGCAGGCCCACACCCCAGGTCGGGTTGGGCTGAAAATTGTAT
>OMKK01041833.1:1512-14012 GCA_900302305.1 Polymixia japonica | reverse complement strand
GCGTGGATGAATTAGGTCACAGATGGTGATCAGGCAACAAAGAAACTGTTTAATATATAACAGGTCTTACATAACCAGGCCGTTGTGCTGTGTGTGTGTGTGTGTGTGAAACCTGGTTCACCTTGTATGAACAGAGACAGTATTCTACTCCAAGCTGTTCTAAAACACTGTAGTGAACAGTCCGTTCATTGTGGCTCTGAAGCAGAGGTCCAGTGAGTAGAGACGAACCATGAATGAGCTCCTCTCATCAAGTAACCCTCATTACATTCATTAGATGTGAGCAGGGGTATTGTTTTCACCTTGGTCTGTGTGTCTATTAATATTCAAACCTGTCAAAGATCAACGTCACAGATGGAGGTCACATTTTCATCCACTTTCATCTTTCAGGAGACTCTTACGTCCTTCCTAGTTTTTCAATGTATGAACATGTTTTTTTTTAATGTTTATCAATGTATTTAATCTCTTTTAAGTTACAATGTTTTGTTTTTATCATAAATAAACAAAACATGAATTTTATAATATATGAACTAAAGTTGAAAGAAAACCCCCAGAAGTTGTGTATTTCCCAGCATGATCAAAACGGTGTAAAACATTTGACTGGTGACAAAACGCCAGGAGCAACTCAAATGACAAACGTCTCCATAATAACCTTTGAACCGTGACTGTAGCTCTAGACAGACATTATGGAGCCACATACCTTGATAGCCTGGATTAACAGAGTCACAGATCAAGTTCAATAAAATGCAACAGAACCGTTTATTTATTTATAGTGGGTGGGGGTGATATACAGGTGAAGGGACAGTTAGTCGTCAGGCTGGGTGAGACAACAGCAATATTTACAGCAGACTTACTTTTAATTCAACAGCATCATCTCAGTCAATACTGACAGATTCTAGAACAGCCAGACAGACTAGTCAACAAAACAAACATCCAGTCAGACAGTGCGTCCTCAGCCGGGTGGTGACGTTAGGTTCATCTGTTGTCAACATGACCTCTGACTTCACCCAGATCAGTTCCAGACACCACAGAGCCTACCGTGTGGAACTGAGCCCAGGTCAGTCTAAATAACAGGATGAAAAAGCCATCAAGTCAAACCAACAGTGAAACCTGGAAATCCAACGTAAGATGTTTAGACCAGAACATGGACACATGAAAAGGTTTTACAGCAGAACCTCACTCCTCCTCCCCTGAGAGAAGGTTCAGATCTTTCAATAGTTTTAAACACCAGTCCAGAATTTATTCAGAATATTAGATGCATGTACATGATCTTATAGATAAGAAGTTTCATTGTATTGAGAAGGATGTTGATCCATTGTGGACCAGGTTCCAGATAGAGACTGAAGGTCCAGACAGAGTCTGAAGGTCCAGACAGAGTCTGAAGGTCCAGACAGAGTCTGAAGGTCCAGATAGAGTCTGAAGGTCCAGACTGAGATAGGAGCATGAGCTTCCTCTGGAATGTTCTTAACTAGTTTTAGTTCTTGTATGACTCCTAAAAATGTTGCTGATTGAATATATTTTAAGAATAAACAGGTGAACTCTAAATATCAGGATGAAGTCGTTTAAGTAGGAAACATCCGTGGAGCTGAGGTGGTGGCGTTGGACCACTGACCCCAGGATAGGACCTCCAGGACAGACCGACCTGAACATGCTGGTCTGAACGCCAGACCACCTGTAACCAAAACACTCCCAACCAAACTAAGATAATTCAAACGGTCACAGTACAGTTACCAATAAAGAATTTAATTGGCAAAAAGTTAAATCAAAAGAAGCCAGCTTCAATAAAAGAACATGCTGGAAATTCAAATGAAAAAGGCGATCTACAGGATCACTTTAATATTCACATTAACAGCTTAAAGCTGATGAAGCAGGGGGGTGGAAGTGGACCTGCTAGGTCTCTATAGCTGTCTGTGTTTCTAATTCAACCCCGGTTCCACCAAACAGTCAGTACCATCAGAAAATATACAGTCACCATACAGCCGAGCAAAACCCAGCGGCAGCACTGATAAACCGCTCCTGAGATTCTTAAACTAGCCTCGGTGTCAGAGCTCCGTGGGTCCTAGCGGGGACCAAGACAGAGCTCCGCGGGTCCTAGCGGGGACCAAGACAGAGCTCCGCGGGTCCTAGCGGGGACCAAGACAGAGCTCCGTGGGTCCTAGCGGGGGCCAAGACAGAGCTCCGTGGGTCCTAGCGGGGACCAAGACAGAGCTCCGTGGGTCCTAGCGGGGACCAAGACAGAGCTCCGTTGGTCCTATCGGGGACCAAGACAGAGCTCCGTGGGTCCGAGAGGGGACCAAGACAGAGCTCTGTGGGTCCGAGAGGGGACCAAGACTGAGCTCCGTGGGTCCGAGCGGGGGCCAAGACAGAGCCCACACAGAGCTAGCGGGGGCCAAGAGGTTTGGTTGTGGATGCATCCTGTGGCCTATAGAGCTGAGATCCAGGCTCATATTAACTAACAGTGCTTCTTGAAGGTTTTATACCAGTGAACCCTGTTGTGACCTCATTTACCCTGCAGGACAGGGTAGACCAGGACAGGGCAGGACAGGGTAGACCAGGGAAGGGCAGACCAGGACAGGACAGTGCTACTCATTCAGAGCAGATCCCTGCAGGATGTGAGGTCTTGATCCAGCTGGCTGCCTGGTAAGATTATAAGACTTGAGAAAAGCTTGGGATTGTGGGTAATATCTATGTGACATCTGGAGCTGGCTACTGGCTGGAGACATAAAACCCTTTCGTTGGCAGAAAAAGTCGACCAATGACAATGTAGGAATGAAATGATCAATATACAATACAGTATGAAAGAAGCCATGTTGAAGAAAAAATAAAAACATTAACACAACTTCTTCCTGCCAGCCTGGAAAAAGACTCAAATGACAATTACAGAAAAAATTAAATAAAAAAAAAAAAGAATAAAATAAAAATCACAGTAACAAACAATCAGCTGCTTCCGCTCTACTTGTGTCCCTTGCTGGTCTTGAAGGAGACCTGCAGGCTCTTGTCTCCCAGCCGGTAGCCGTTCAGGCTGGCGATCGCCATGGCGGCCTCCTCGTAGTTGGTCATGGTGACGAAGCCGAACCCTTTACACTTGTTGGTGTTGAAGTCTCGGATCACCTTCACGTTGGTGACGGCCCCGAACGGCCCGAACATCTGCCAGAGGATGCCCTCGTCCGCGTCCTGCCCCAGGTTGTAGATGAAGATACACCAGCCTGCCGACGAGTTCCCCGGGACCCCGCTCACGCCGCCCACGCCCCCCATGTGCTCCACGCTCATAGGAGAGAACCTGCAGGAGAGAGGAGCACGGCTTGTTCAATTCCCTCAAATTCAAGGACTCAATACGACCTGTTTTGCGACATGAATTATGGTTCACCACCATGTAAACACTACAGAAGTAGATGGACACTCATGTTTTTATCACCTCGTTCAATCACACAACGCAGCATCTTCTCAGCTGAGTCTCACCGTGAGCGAGGGAGGTCAGTAACGTTAGATATGAACCATGAACCATGTAGGACTTTGAGGGAAAAAAAGTAGTGGGCGGGGCCTACCTGAACCTCTGGGTCTGGTGGTGGACGGGGCCTCCAAAGCGCCGGGATTGGCTGTGGTAGAGCTGGGAGAGCAGCTGAGAGTTCTTCACCTGGTTGGGGTTGGCGGCAAACTTGACTGTGATTGGCTCAGAGGCGCCGGGTGGCTTGTGGCCATTTAGGTCTTTGATGGCGTCCTCGGCCTCTGACCTCTTGTCAAATCGGATGAAGGCCACGCCCCGGGACAGACCTGGCAGTACAGTACCACAGTGAGTTTAAATAGTGTTTCATACCCTTGGTTTAGAGGCACATGATCCACTCTATTATAGTGAAACTACACTGGGAGACTTGAACTCAATGGCCTCACAGAACTTATTATCATGTTCATTTCAGGGTAAAGTGTTGACAACAGGTTAAACTAGTCATGCTGCTTTAGACTCTTCCATTCATTTAATGACTAGATATAAAGAGTGTTAAGTCCCTGAAGAGACGTTCCTACCAGAGGCTTGGTCCACCAGGACTCTGGAGTTGATGATCCGTCCGTAGCGGGTGAACATCTCCTCCAGTTCCTGCTGGCTCATGGTCTTGGGCAGTCCGCTGATGTACAGATTAGCATCTTTAATGGTGTCAGAACTCGGCCGTGCATACGAGACCTGGAGAGAAGCCGGTCAGTTAGTTCTATCACAGCTCTTCATTCAACAAACACAAGGACTTCTAAAACAACCAAAACACAACAGAAAATACAACAAATTCTATTGACATACATTCTTTAAGAAAAAAAAGAAACGTCAAGAAAGTATTTGTGTAAATATCAAATAAAAATATTCTCAAAAACAACCACTTATCATCCAGAGCTTTGCCACAATAAATTCAAAATAAAATCAAAAGAATGAAATAAAAACAGTTTCAGATAAATGGGCAGTTTTGGAAACCAAACACCAAACCGTAAGTACAGAAGAGACTGGACGAGTGGCCTAGGGCTTTAAATTAGGCACAATGTCACACTCAAGCCAAACCGGGCCGATAGTTAGAGACCAATACAAGCTTCAGCAGAAATATGTGCCAAAGTTGAAAGCAGGCCAGCGTCCACAGCCTCCCAGTTAGCCAGTAATACTCAGCATATATATGTATGTATCAAGTCAGAAAGTAACTCAAACAAAAATAACATTACAGGATTAGTTTAAATAGACATGTTTCCAAAATACCTTGGTCCTTGAGACAAATAGACACTTTGCAGGAGAGGGCTCCCCCTCTGCTGCCCAGGGCTACTTGGAGAACATCTAGCACATCTAGCAGGTGAGATAGCAAAATAAAAAAGCACCTTTTTGCACATTACCTTGATAGTTTTAGACTGTAGCCTCAGGCCATTGAGGGTACTGATAGCCCTCTCTGCATCACTAGGGTTAACAAAGTTAACAAAGCCGTAACCTAAACTGTGGCCTAGAGAAACACAAAGGAACACAACAAAATAAAATAACAAACTCTGGGTTGGTTGTTTGACATCCCAGATAGCAGCTCCAATACACACAACATGCACATGTCCCTACATACAGCAGTCCTGGAAACCACACAAAGTCAAACCAGGAAACCTGGCAGCAGTACAGCTTTACAATCATAACAGCCTGAAAAATAAATAAATAAATTAACAGATTAAAACAGCATTTCAACATTGAGTTTTCAGTTCAACACTCAGACCAAATAAAAGTTATGATATGATTGAGGCAACAGTGGGAGGTTTCTAGAATAAATCCCCTGCTGTGATTGGCTGTTAAAGCCAAATAACTGTATATAAAAAAAAAAGAAAAAAAAAAGTAATAAATACATAAATAAATAAATGACATCGTCATAAAAAGATGAAAAGTGATAGTTGGTTCCCAGTGCTCATCACCCAGTCTGCTTTTGGGGAAAAAAAAAAAAAAAATCCAAAGAAATCCACATTAATAAAAAAGAACCAAATTTTTAGGGTGTACATCAGTAGCATGAAGTCCGTTATTGAACCTGGAATCTATCAATGACCTGACACACCTATCATTAACCTGACACAGTAACAACACAGCTCAGAAAACAGGAAAAAAAAATAAAAAAATAATAATTTGCAGGAAAAACAATCAGATTAAAAAACCCGTCCATTTGCTTGGGAGCAGAGTACAGGCTGAGATGGGGGCGGGAGGAGGTACTACAACTCTAGTACACTAGTACCACAACAGTATACTGGGTGGTGGTGGTGGATCTACTGGGAACAGTGGGAGGTTGTGCTGGGAGGGTTACCTGCTACTTTGTCCCTGATGAGTTTGGCTGACTCCACGTCTCCGATGCTGCTGAACAGGCTACGTAGCTCCTCCTGGCTCATGTTCTGAGGGAGGTAGTTCACTATCAGGTTGGTTTTGGCATCTTTGGCCTCGTCAGACATGTGCTCCTCATATCCGTTGTCATAAACCTCTTGCTGGAAGAGAATGGACAGCGTGTCATCGGAGAGCTGGAGAACGACAGGAGGTTATGCAAACCAGGACCGAGGAGTCAATACAAACACCAGTCCATAATAACCTTACATTCACTCTAAAAGTCCTGACATTGATATTATGACAGAAGAGTTATCCGTGGATACAGGTTTTACTTGTACAAAAATCATTGTAAAAACCAGTCACCTTCATGTTAGCAGCCCCTTTGTTGCCATGCTGGGACTCCCTGCCATCACTCTGTGAAGTCTGAACCTCACACACCTAAAAATAAAACAAGACTAAGTCAGATACACACGTTAACTAAGTGACTGATGCACACAATTCACAACAAGTCAATGCCTCCCACATACTGCTGAATATATCACAGCCAGTCACACGAGACATGCCTGGTATTTTATTAAGTGATCACACACGGCGTCATCATGTGGATGCCCTCAACTCCGATGAACAGCTTGTATTTATTTTAACATATCAAAGTGATGCACACTTCCAGGACTACAGCAGTATTTCATTGACATGCTGGTGCTCTTTCACATCCAAGGCTGTAAACACTGCAATACTAGTACACACATGTCCTCTCACTGCTCCAGCTCACCTTGAGGTACCTGATGTGTCCTCTCCTGACAGCCATGAGGATGGTTCAGATGTTGCAGTCAGTCCGTCTGGAAGGAGCAGCAGGTGGGTCAGTGGTGTTTAATAGACAGTATATAATATATATAATAGACAGTATATAATATATATAATAGACAGAATATTATATATATAATAGAAAGTATATTATATATATATATAATAGTATAGTAGATCTGGTAGAGACACTAAAACGTCCTGTTACATTAGGAGCAGAAGTGATGAACAGATTAACTACAATATAAGTATTGTAATATATTAACAGGAATATGTTGACATCTAACATTATAAACAAAACAGTAATAAAAGATGTTATTAAAGTATAATAATAGAGTATAATCGATCCCAGGTTATCTGACACATGACTGCTAACGTTAGCTCGGCCCGTGTAAGTAACAGTTAGTTATGGTGTTAATAGTTGATCCTGAAGGTATAAAGTTAACAGACAGTAGAGTCGTGTTGTCTCAGGAGCACATGGCTCGGCTAACGCTAGCTAACCTCATCAAAGAGTTCGTGTAACTAGTTACATATCGAGATGTTCACACTGCGTTCAGTCACCCCGACGGTCCAGGAGCGCAGGGCGGGAAATCATCTGACGCATGCGCAGAACTATCTACACTTACAACGTGACTTTAAGAGTAGCTCGTGAAAATGCATTGTTGACGTAGTACAGCAGCGTACTGCGCATGTGCGAGAAGGATCGTCTGCTAAACAAAGGCGTTTTGCTATTATTATTATTATTATTATAAAGACGTGTCTAGGTCTCACACCACTATCAGTACCTTGATAAAATCTTAAACAATACGCTGTTTGGCTGAATCAAATAATCCCCTCGCAAAATAGAACGAGCTGGTCGAATAGCAGACTCTCATTGACTCTCAGTCAAAAGAAGTCTAGTCTGCTTTCCGGGACTTTATGAGAAGCCGGAATTGAGCGGTAGTGAAAAATCTCGCGTGGCTCTTACTCTCTGTACTAACGCATTGTTAGCAGCTAGCTAGCATCAGATAATCACCTCATACGTACCTTCCACTGCGATGTACCGGCGTCACCTACAATAACTCCAACAATATAATATTACATGTGAAAACACCGCAGCTGAAATAAAAGCGGATCTGTCTGTTCGCTCGGGTTTGTTTTGTTGTTTCTGTCAAAACAAAGCAGCTCGTTTAGCTTGATCCGCGCACTCTGGCGGCAATTCCTGTCCTTCCGCTTTCTTCTTCTTCTTCTTCTTCTCTTTGACTTCTTTTAAAACAAGAAGAAAAAAAATAATGTGGCGCATTACCGCCACCCACTGGTCTGAGGTCTGCATGGAGGATGTATACTATTCTCTAATACACATACTGGTCTGAGGTCTCCATGGAGGATGTATACTATTCTCTAATACATAGAAATTCTGTTTGTCGATCATACTGACGTTAAATAGTTAAAAACATTTTCTGTCGAAGAAATGTACATAATTACACTGGGCCTTGTCTTGATTGAAATGACAGACCTGCTGAGTGTGTTGGTGTTAAACAGGTGTTCAGTGACCCAGTTCAACTGTATTAACTGGAGCTCATCTGAAACTGCCTGTAAAAAGTGACGGATTATTGAAAACGCACTAACTTCAAATCAAACACAGTCTAAGTTTGAGTATCTTGAGTAAACAATGTTGATCCTATATCTGTGTGTTTATACTGTATATACTGTACATTTTAAAAAATGTGTCTTGAAGACACCACATATCTACTGCAGTCACATGGTGTTCAGTGTTGTGGTCCGTCCCGCCCAGTCAGAGTGCTGTGGACTAGATGGATTCATCTGTTAATAGTATCATTCATTTTTATCCAGGCCTGTGATGTCTGAGGCTGAGATTTAATTTGTCTCTACAAAGTAGAACTCAAAGTCAGCACTAATTCCGCACATATTGTAGCAAAACACTTTGTCTCAGGTATTATAACAAAATGCCCTGGTCTTCCACTTGACTATGAGAACCTCATTTGGGTTTCACAGTAAGAATTTGACCCTTGTTGTGTAACTCTATATCCTCTCTGAAAGCTACTAGCTAACGACATATGGAAACCTTTAGAATTCCAATATTACAGAGACTGGGAACTATAACTGTATTTCACTTCTATTTGCACTGTTTAAACTTTTGTAAATTAATGAGCATTTTGCCTTCTTAGGACCTTGTTTTAAAGGGACATTAAACCCTAATCTCACTGTTTTCAGCTGTTAATCAATGTTCAAGGCAATGTTATAATTTGTATTATAATACTAACCTCTAGCTCCCAACCTCTAACTCCAAGACCACACTGTCACTGTTGCAGATGTTATGTTTTCATCCTACCACATGGTGTCGCTGTGGTCTGGTGAACCTAAATGGTTAAAATTACATCAATTTATTCCTAAACTATCCCTTTACGTTTCTCAACATGGAGCTATATAATCAATTAAGCTACTCTACTTATAGGAAAGTACATATTGTATGTCTCAACATGCCAGGTGGGATTTTCAGTCTGTTCCCCTATACCCTTTATTAGGTTGAAGCCTAAACTTGAGGAAGATCAGTCTTCAGAGTCCTTCTGAAATGGACCAGTAATACTATTCCACAGAATACAGGCCGATAAATCCAGAGTTCCTTCTGTCTCTCTCTCTCTCAAAAATTCTACAATTATGTTACCTTAAAGGCGCTATCTGTGCGAGATTAAGACATTACTGACCTCTAGTGTTAGTGAGGTGAAATACACCAACAAATATAAAACAAAAAAAAACAAGCATGGTTTGTTCAGGCTGAGGGGAGGAGCTACGTGTTGATGGACAGGTTGAGGGGAGGAGCTACGTGTTGATGGACAGGCTGAGGGGAGGAGCTATGTGTTGATGGACAGGCTGAGGGGAGGAGCTATGTGTTGATGGACAGGCTGAGGGGAGGAGCTACACGTTGATGACAGGCTGAGGGGAGGAGCTACGTGTTGATGGACAGGCTGAGGGGAGGGGCTATGTGTTGATGGACAGGCTGAGGGGAGGGGCTACGTGTTGATGGACAGGCGGAGGGGAGGGGCTACGTGTTGATTGACAGACTGAGGGGTGAATCTGTTTGAAGGGCCGTCAAAGCAAAACAAAGAGCAGAAAGTAGAGAGAAACACTGAGACACAATCAAAACAGAGAGGAGAAGCTTTCAGACCTTCACTATTATACTATATGTTACCATACAATGTGATAATTAGACTTTTTATTTGATTTTAACATATGAGGTCAATGTTTTTTTTCTGAATTATAAGGACAAAATAAAATAATGTACAGCATCCTTCACACCTAGCTAAGAACACAGCTACCATTATTCATTCTTTATTGAGGCACAGGAAGTGGGAAACAATGTTTTGGTCTGGTGGTCTGTTGCCTCAAGCTGTGTTAATTATTTATGTCTGACCAGGTGGATCATCTACATCACGGCAGGTAATTTCCTAAAAGGCAACCTGCTTAGTAATTATTGATCATGGTGTTACGTGATACCGGCCCCGACACTGGCGGCAGCAGGCTCCTGTCTACACCTCTCGCTGCTGTGAGCCACCTTCTTGGTTCAGGTTGGCAGCTAGAAAGGAGAGATGGGTCGTAGACGGTGTCCTGGTTACAGTCACTGTCCCACAACCTAATAGTCCCAGGTTTCATTGCTGTGACAACCATGTGTTCTGTTGAAGTGTCCTTGAGCAACCTACTGACCCCCTATCTGCTGCTCACTGTATGTTACTCTAACTAAGAGTTTTAGGTATGACTTAAATGTAAAACCAAATTTCTGGAGAGTTCTACTGTTCAGCCTCTTTCCTGCTCACACTTCCTGAACAGTCAAATGAGCTGTTAAGCTAGATAAGACTGGTGAACCACTATGTATCTTCCATGGGATACATACGGTAATACAGTAATACATATATACATGCAGTAATACATACATACATGCAGTAATACATGCAGTAATATATACATACATGCAGTAATACATACAGTAATACATACATACATACAGTAATACATGCAGTAATACATACATGCAGTAATATATACAGTAATACATATATACATACAGTAATACATACATACATGCAGTAATATATACAGTAATACATATATACATGCAGTAATACATACATACATGCAGTAATACATGCAGTAATACATACATGCATGCAGTAATATATACAGTAATACATATATACATGCAGTAATACATGCAGTAATACATACATGCATGCAGTAATATATACAGTAATACATATATACATGCAGTAATACATGCAGTAATACATACATGCATGCAGTAATATATACAATAATACATATATACATGCAGTAATACATGCAGTAATAGATACATGCAGTAATATATACAGTACAGGATCCAACCTGTTCTTAAAAACAAAAAACAATTTCTTTTTTTTAAAAATAATCACGTCCCAGTAAAACCCTGTCCTTGTTGCGTTTAGGCCTTCCAAACCTTGGTCAAATACTTTTTATACTTTGTTTCAGCATGTTTGTGGTCATATAAGTGCAGGTTCTGAACTAAGAAAGGTTAGACAATCACAGGAAAGTATTTGAAGTTATATTTTAGTCAATGTTTTGTGATTGACAATTTTCTCTACATGATCTGAATTGTTCAGATGTACTAAACCTGCCTATTTGGTCCTCCGTGTAAAGTAAAACAAATACTAAGAATTCTTTGCAAATACCAGGTCTGAGGCCACGCCAACCAAGGTACTATCATGTGATAGCTGGGCTATAGACCTTGTTCTTCTGTTCTTCTACTTTAATCAGCAACATGTGATGTTTTAACCTTTTTTATCCTGTGAAGGTTGACTGAACACAATGCTCCGTTTCAGCCCTGCTTCATTCAAACACATTCACACCTGACAGCTGCCCAGTACAACCAGTCCTCTACTGTAGATCCACCAGACTGGTATTCATTCTCTATCTTCTGCTGAGCAGGGCACCTCGATACAAGTTGTTAAAGGAAGGGGGATTGTTTCATGTTTACTTTACTATTATTTCACTTGGTCTGTGGTTTACATTCCCATGTTTGTTTTGAATGCTATAAAATCCAATCTGATGAATAGAATCTCCACTGCAACACTAGTTTGTCTTAAATGAGTAAAGATGCCTAAAATAGTCACATCAACACAACCATGTGAACTTTTAGAATGCTTTCCATACTAAACTATGCAGAACCTAGCCAAGTCAAACTATATAACATGCCAAACCAGGCCAAACTACCTCCAGGCATTTGTTTTTCAGATTTGAGACCCTCTTCTGTCTATGAGTGATTGCCCGCCCACCGGCCAATCAGCGCCCGGTTATGAACTAGAACGCCCACAACTCTTTGTTTTGCTCCAATGAGAGATCTCCTCCAGCTCACCGCCATTTTGTTAGGTTATAAGAGGAGGTGGTCGGAGCGTCTGTTAGACCTGCTGCTGCTTCCTGTTGTGCGATGGACGGGTGAGTTCAACAAACCAGTTCAACAAACCAGTTCAACAACCAGTTCAACCAGCACTCATTAAACCACTGGTTTAAAACCAGATGACACGAAGAGAAGTGTAAATATATCTGCGCATGAATAAGGAGTTTGAGTAACTTTAGAGAGAATAAGATCGTGTTGTTGTTGTTGTTGTTAAAGTTGTGTTTATGACGGAAACGTTAAGTTAAAGTGACGCTGCTGCATGTTTCAGTAGTTTATAACCTTAAAATACGACATTTAACCAGATTAGTAACCAGATTAGTAACCAGACTAGTAACCAGATTATTAACCAGATTAGTAACCAGACTATGACCTGCAGGACATGCATGCTGCTAACTGCACATGTTTGAAACCACCTGGTTGAGTTAATAGAAAACCTGGGAAAGTGGTTTTACTAAGTTACCTGTTGCA
>OMKK01041831.1:2258-24714 GCA_900302305.1 Polymixia japonica | reverse complement strand
TTAAGAAAAATAATAAAATATAGAATCTAAGATAAGAGGATGAACAAGATATAAAATAAAAAATTATAAGAAATTATATATATATATATATATATATATATATATATATATATATATATATATATATATACACACACTAAAATACTGGTTATTTCTGGCAAGATTAGGCAACAATAATAGGAATGTCTAGAAGGGTTGTAGTTTAATGAATTTACATTGTCTTTGACTGACTGTCAGTGCTATACATATAAAGTTTATTGTTATTATTACTATTATAGCTAATGTAATTATTTGGGAACTTAAACTGTCTTGAATGTATTTGTGTATTGAACAGCTACAATATGAAGCCTATTTTACTGTATATCAATGCATGTTGTATATGAGTTGAGTTGTGAAGTCAGGTGACTCAGGAGAGCAATGTGATTGGTGCAGGGATGCTGGTAAGAGGCCTGTTGGGAAGAAGCGCCTGGTGAGCTGTGCTGAACTGGTCCTGGATGTGGAGACCAAGACTCAGAGGGTCATCCTCAAGAAAAAGGTAGGTCTGTCCCTTTACATGCCTGTAATGACCCATGAACACACACTGGACATGAATTGATTTCCGGGAGCTATTGATGTGACTGAGAACATCTTTTTGAGCTCATTTCGAGCTTGCACTGGATCATTACCCAAAACACACTTTTTTTAAGAGTTCATGGGCAACCTTTGCCAAATTTTGTTATGTGTATCCTCATCATTGTCTAAATGGTTTCGGATTAGAAGGAAACATGATAGCATGAATGCAGTCCAATTTTTATATTGGAAAATGGATATGATCAGTGGAATGGTTAAATATAACAATAACATAACGAGGTCCATTATCAGACAGGTTTGCTAACTCTGGCAGAATGTTTGCCTCTACTTTCCAGTAAGTATCACATTTGTCATAAAAATAACTTTGTTATAGTAGTGTTTCCATTATGGAACACGTAGCCAAGCCTGGTCTTTTCCTGGAGCGTATATTATATATATTAGTACCCCTTTCTTCCACAACTATCTGTTGAAAAGGAAGGGATCAGGGCTATATTACTGTCCATTGATATAAGGCTGTTGAGTTGGGAATAAACAATTAAACACAATTTATTAGCGACTTCAACTTTAGTTAAAGTGCTAGTTTAGGTGGATGTGTCTGTCTAATTGCAGTCAGCAAATTCAAATTTACTTTCTACTACTAAATTTGTGTATATCTTCCCAAAAATTGCTTAAAACTGCTTAAATACTGTTTGTTGGGTGTATTATTATTAAATTAAAGTACATCCAAAACACAAATGTGTTGTGTCACGCCGATAGTTGCCTGATAATGGACGCATTACTCCCACAATGATTCTGTCCACTTTCATTCTCTCCCAGGAGCCTGGGAAGCGTTCCCAGCTGTGGAGGATGACCGGGACTGGAATGCTGTGCCATGAAGGCTCCTCCCCCCCTCAGAGCAAGCCAGCTCAGCCTCGGCCTCTGGACTCCTCTTTGGTGCTGGACATCGCTGGGCTGGCAGCCGTTTCTGATAACAGGTTCATATAGTCACTAACGGCGTTCCAACGGGTCATGGAATTTGTGGAATATCATGGAATTTTAAAAAGTCTATTCCAGATATGGAAAGTCAGGGGATTTGATCATTTTTTGGGCCAAGTCATGGAATATCAATTTGTTTGTAGCATGTTTCAATTTTAGTTGCCATTTATCAAAATGTAATATTGTCCATGCAGTATTTTTCGTCGGGTTATTTCACGCATTTCCTGTATGTGGTGTGAGTGGTTGTTATGGTTACTTGAGTGGTTGTTATGGTTACTTGATTTTTCAGCGCCCATTTATCTCCTTCCTGCTCGTCAACAACTGCCAATCACTTCAGTCACGATATGCAGTCTCCTGTACCTGCTAAGGAAGTCAGGGAACTTGACATTTGACTTTTTAGCTTTTGAGCTTTTTAGTCAGTGAAAGTCAGGGAATTTGATCTGGTTTGGACTCCAACTTGGCCACTGTACCAGTGAGACTGGAACAGAATCTATTGCAGGGGATTGAAGCCACAACGATATGCTCTAATCTAAATATTCATCATCCCCCATCTGTCTGTCTCTTTAGATAGGTCACAAGACAACTTGTAATGTTCATGACTCCTCCCTCTCCCCCTAGTTTTGAGCCGTTGATGCTGAGGAGGCCGGACTCACGCCGCAGCACAACCCAGACATGGCACTTCAGCTCAGGCATGCTGACCTGTGGCCTTCCCCGGCTGGTCGTACAGGTGGGTGTCCTTGCGTCACTGATATGATAGTGGGGAGGCCAGTCAACCCGCTCCCTGAGTCTTTGCGGACCAAAGTCCTACAACCGTTGTTGCCCTGATTTGATCAAGTAATTTAGGAACTGCTCTCATCAGTACTTTGCAGTGGGTCCAGAGTTTACTGGCTTTTTTCATGTTTGTGTTTTGATTTTCTTGTATGGGATCAAATCACCATCACAATCTCTCCACAAATGTTACAAGTCTTGGAATTTTACTTTACAACTTATACTACTATATAATTTTGGAATGTTAAAAACAAATCTGAAACCTGATTTTCGCAAAATATGTAAAAAACATTTGTATCTGCATGTCAACTTTTGAACTTATAGAAAGATTACACATTCAACTAAATTCTACATTCTGTCTAGAAATGCAATTCTACATGTAAAACACCGTTTAGACATTTGGATTTTTGGCTGGACCGCAACAGCGGGGCCAGCCCTAAAAACATGAATGTCTGTGACTGACTGACTCACTGACTGAGTGACTGACTGACTGACTGAGTGATGAAGTTACACCATTTGTTGTTTGCAGTCACGTTATTCCAATGACGTGTAGGAAGTGAAAAGCAGAATGGACTAAATGGAGGAAAGCCTGTACTGTAGTAGTTTAGACGATATTACGTGAGAACACTATAAACAGAAAATCACAACATATGTTGGACGTGATCCTTATGTTATGAAGACATCTGCCCTCTAGTGACAAGGCCTTTGGCCACAATTTTGCGCAACTATGGGTGGGCTGCGCTCAGTGTCAAACAACACACACGCGCTGTAAGTCCACTCCTCTTTAGTATTACTTGGTATCGGATCAAAACCAAAATTTGTGGTATTCAAACTCTGGTTTTGATCCAATACCAAGTAATGCTAAAGAGGAGTGGACTTACAGCGCATGTGTGTTGTTTGACAGTGAGCGCACACAGCAACAGCAGAGAAGCAAAGAGTACATGCACTAAGAAGCATGTTGCATGTTCAGTGAGTGAGTTTGCAGAGACAGTTTCTCTACTCGTTGATGAAATAACTTTTTTTTTTTTTTTTGGTATCGATCCTATTGACGCTAGAATCAAAATGAGACGTAGTATCTGTAGTATCGATACTTTTGGTATCGATCCGCCCTCCCCTAACATTGACCCTACACGGTCCAGCCAGGTACTAGGTTTTGACCTAGTCTTGTTACCAGAAAAGTAATGCTTTTCTGTGATTAGATCTCATCCCATACAAGTGGCCATGGTGTCTAAATGTATTTCTTTTCATGTTACTCAAGACTCAAAAAACAAATATTATAATTGTTTCTTCTCTTGTATTATCATTCTGTATGCATAACCCCTAACCCTCAGGCGAAGGGTGGGGTGGCAGGACTGTATGATGGAGCAGAGGTGGTGCTGGGACCAGACTCAGGACTTCACGAACCAGGCCCTGAGCAGCAGTTCATCAACCAAAAGATGAGACCTGGCTCTGGGGTGCTATCGGTCCAGGTGCTGCCAGACGGACCCACACGAGTACTGCAGGTTAGAAAAACATATGTTGTCTAAAGGAATAATTAGTTCAACTGAGAATTTAGCAGCATTAGGCATTACTGTAGGGTAACTGCTAGATGAACACTGCAGACACATTAACACCCTCATGCAGAGAGCCTCCAACACACGTAAACGTATGTCCGTTACCTACTCATCTGCAGGTGCTGAAGCCTAGCAGCAGATTTGTTAGCTTGGTTGTTTTTTGTTTGGAATCAATACATATAAATACAAGGTAATATAAGTGAGGTAATACAAGCCTCGCCGAGCCTCTGGGAGCGACGGTTACCCACAAATCCCTTCCCCATGTCTATGCACAGACACGTTTATATGTACATTCGCTGAAGGATATCCCGGCCTTTAGTCCATTTCTTCCTTGAATGCTTGCCAGTTCTGGGTTACATGGTCCTGTTTACACAGAAAAGTAAATGCAATATTTGTTTTTTTTTACAAAAAGTGTTTTATACGTCTTCGTTCAGCTCCTCATTTGTGCACATTGCATTGGCTACATATACTGCTGTACCGACGTTTTGGCCCTCCGCCTGTTAAGCGTGAGATGAGATTATATATTGTGAGGCCTGTTATCTGTCTTTTTTTAGGGATATGTTTGGAATTGGTCTGTAGTTTATTTTTCTGAGTATATGGTGTGGGCTTGTTTTCTAAATGGTTTACACTGTGTAGCAGACCCCTTGTGTGCCTATTAGGCTGTATGTAAAGTTTACATGAATAGCTTATCCTGCTTTTTTATTGTTACTGTGCTCAAACATGCTTTGAAATGTCAGATGAAAAATGCAGAATTTAGCTGCAGGCTATCTGTTAAAATTTGTCATCTGCCTAATGCCCAGCTATTCAACTCTTGTCCCTTGTAGATAAGTGACTTCAACCAGCGAAGAATGCTCCGGACGTCTCCTAGCATAGAGGAAGACCGGAACAAAGATGACGTGAAGGAGAAAGAGCCTGAGCAGGAGCTGGAGGTAAAACTGACCTTTATCTTGGATACACAGCAAGACACCGGGGAGGTTGTGGTTCTAGCACATGCAGTCTATTCTACACTCAAAACAATAGAGATGCTGAAGATTATGAACCGCCTGCTGATGTCCTCCTGTACTCTTTTTGAGTCCCATAGTAGTATATAATCAGTAGTTCAATGCTGTGTGTAATGGTGCACTCTGGTTCATTCTATGGGTTCCTCTTCCAGCATTTACTGAAACACACACAGACATTGGAGTCAGGTGCACCTCGTTGAACGGCTGGACACTAGCTCTCTCTCTGCCCAACCATCGCTCAGTTCCAGCCCTGCTTGCCACACCTGGAGAGCTTAGTATAGCTGAATGTCACATTGACAAATAGGGGCTCAATTCTTATCTTTTTAATTATGTGTTTTCTTCTGGTGAATTTCTAGATGATAAATTCCAAAGTAAACGTCCTGGCAATTTCGATATTACTGAGAATAAAAAATGAACATTTGTGTTTCATATAAACTTCTGAAACTACTCTAAAGAAGGTTATTTATTTATTTACTTATTTATTTACTTTATTTACTTCCTTGGTATCCACTTTGACCCCAGTCTATCCTTTCTTACTCACATCCAAGAAATCTCTAAAACAGCCTTCTTTCATCTTCGCAACATATCCAAAATCCGTTCAATGTTTATTTATTTAGCGAATGCAAAGTCCTCTATCCAAGCAGTTGCCTCCTGGTCTGCTGTATGGAGGGCGACCAACCCTCCTTCCAGTCTGTGGAGCGGGCAAGGCTTGGGAACTATGAGTGGGATTCTTCGATTTGGCTCTCAGGCGTTGTCTCTCGGAATTCACTCTGCTGGTTGGATCATTAGCTTCCCCAGACGAACCTGGGTACTGGCGGGGGGGCACGACGTGAACGTTGATCCATTGCTATCCCCCGTTCAATGTTGACCACTGCTGATGCGGAAACCCTGATCCATGCATTTGTTTCATCTAGACTTGACTACTGTAATGTCCTTCTCTCTGGCTTACCTGCTTGCACCGCTAAAAAGTTACAACTTGTTCAAAACACAGCTGCCAGAATCCTTACTCGTGCCAAAGAATTTGATCATATTACCCCGGTCCTCAAATCCCTTCATTGGTTACCTATTCAAGCTAGATCTGATTTCAAGGTGCTGCTGTTGGCCTACATATCCTTACATGGTCTGGCCTCCTCATATCTCACTGACCTTATCACCCTTTACTCTCCTCACCGTTCCCTTCGCTCACAAAATGCAGGCTTCCTCACTGTTCCCAAAATTCACAAACAATCAGCTGGAAGCAGGGCCTTCTCTTACCGTGCTCCTTTCCTCTGGAACCAACTACCACTCAGTGTTAGAAATGCTACATCCATTCAGTTGTTCAAAACCAGACTTAAAACCCTCTTCACACAATACTTTGTCACTACAACTTGAATATGTGACAATTTGATTCTATTATTGTTTATCTCTGTCGCTCTCATTGTATAAAGTGTTTATAATGTATACTGACGCCTGTTCACTGCTTCTGTCCTTTTGCACTGAACTCCGTTTGCTTTTCTTTTTGCTTTTCTTTTGTTCTTATCTGTCTTGTCTGTTTTGCTGTGTATCTATTTGTGTTTTTCATGTTTTATATTGTTAGGTGTACTGAGACACTCCGGTGTGATTTTGCACTTTTAAAAATCAATAAACTTCAACTTCAACCCAGCTAATGGAAACACACCCAATTCTCATCTATCCTTTAAAGAAATCTCTATTAGAAACCTCCTTAATTCCTGAGCTCTTTTCTGTTTTCCTGGGTCCTGTCGGTCCAGGTGTTGGTGAACCTGGAGGAAGGGCTTGGTGTGTCTCTGGTCAACAAGCTGCCCGAGGAGCTTGTCTTCGCTACTCTGTCTGGCATAGATGTCCACTTCACCCGCACCGCCGCCAGCGAGGTCTTGGAGCTCAGCATCCAGAACATCCAGGTAAAGACCCTGCAGCTATTGAGAACATTCACTGAATCAACAGTTAACAGTTGATGTCAATCTATTGTACGGTTGCACAGTTTACTTCTGGACCAAAACCTAAAGATTATTTTCTGTGTACCAGTTGTCATCCTAATATAATCTGTAGAAATTACATGAAAATGATAGGAGGTAGGAATAGTATGAATTAAACAATTGAAATGGGAAGTTGTGAGACATAACATTAACCACTATTGATACTGATACTAAATTGTTGTCAGTACCAATATATTGGGCTGGTACACTATAGTTTACTATAGGAAACGATGTAACGCTCAAACAGGCCCTCTCCTGTTGTATTTCCACAGTGGTTCACAGGTCACAGGAAATACGCACAAATTATATTGTGCTTAATTTCTCAATCACCTAAAACACCACATCCTGTATGGGTTGGGCCATATTGTTGACATATTTGTCCTTTGTTTCATATTGTTACTTTCTGGCAGGTTGACAACCAGCTACTAGGCACCACCCAGCCAGTGATGCTGTGTGTGACTCCCAGTTCCAGTGAAAGCAGCATGATAGACAACGGTGCCGCCCTGCAGATCAACTCTGTGAAGGTTCCAAGCAACCTCATGCTCACTGATCTCTTCAAGGTAAACATGCATCAAGTAGAACTAAAACCAAGGAAGGAAAGCTTGACAGAAACCTTCCATCCCAGCAGCAGTGAATATTCTGAATAGACGGCAGATATAGACAGTCAACTTTGTGCAACGTTTGCATACTTTTTTTAATGTAATGTTATTGTTACAGAGTTCAGGTGACTCAGAGTGGCGTATTTTAAAAAGGTGATTGGGTAGGTAGGTAGGTAGTCTCTTGGAGGTTTTACTGCCAACTGACGACATTCAAAACAATAATAAACATTAAATTCAAGTTCCATTCAATAACAGTAATAATCTATAATAACTCAAATATTATTCAACATAAATAAAATAAAATACCATTGAACTCTTTTTATGGCACTTCAAAAGTAGAGTAACCTATTAATTTGGCCCATGAAATATCCTAAAGTGATAATTCTATAATAAAAATACAATGTGATTTTCCCATTCAACTCTCAATAATAACGCACATAGCAGACAGAAGCACCGACTTCATTTCCCTGTTTAGAATGACAATTAAATTAGTCTGATTCTGATCCGGAACATGGATCTAGGCAGATAAGTTGAAGGTGAAGACACTAGTCATTAACCAGTCATCTTACTGTGATATTTCCATAGCATCTCATGGTTACGGCCCGACGTTTCACAGTCATCATCGAGGAAAAACTGCTGCTCAAACTGCTCAGCTTCTTTGGTTATGGTCAGACAGAAGCAGGTGGGTCCTTTGTTGAATATCATTGCTGGTATTTGTTGTGATGGCTTGGACAAGTGCATCATGTTTATTTACGAGTTACAAAACCACACTGCACTTCATCAATTTTATTTAAATGTTTTATTTGATTCAGAGCTGGAGAAGTTGGATGAGAACCTGTATGAGAAGCACAGCGAGGATGCAGGAGCTCCCAAGCGTTACTATTTTGAAAACCTGAAAATCAGCCTTCCTCAGGTCAAACTGAGTGTCTTTACCTCTCACAAGCTCCCTCCTGATCTCAAGGTATGTAACCTCGTTCCACTCCATTGGGTGGTCTTTTCAAGGTATCACCAAAACACAGTGATGTTTATGAACAAATCCAAACCTCTGCCCATACTCATCAGTTAATGACTGATGGAGCAGAGGGAATTTCCTTAAAGGAATACACAAACGTTTTAAGCACTTTGATGAACTCACAGTTGAGCCAAGATCAGTAGTCGTTTCTGTATGTGTTCGGTTTTTAGTGCACTACAGTGTTTTCATGGTACTACATGAAAGCTTCTACTGTCTGCTAAACATACAGTACAGTGTACTAATTAATGTATTGGCCATCACCATAGCCATCTTTAAATACAATCATAGGCTTAGACATTGAATTAACTTGTCTGGAATTTATTACAATACGGTCTAGCTGCAGATTTAAACTGTAGGCCGACTCCATCCTGGACACCTGGCCACATTTGGAGGAGGTTGAACCCTTGTACTTTCACTTACCAACACACCTGGTAACGCTGTGTCACTCATTTTCCTGCACTTGCACTGTCTCTCATGTTCATGTTTTCTCTCATGTGGTTCATGTCCTCACCATAGGCTCTCAAGGGCACCCTGGGTATCCCACTCATTCGCTTTGAGGATGCTGTGATCAACATGTACCCCTTCACCCGGGTGCACCCCTACGAGACCCAGGAGATCATCATCAACGACATCCTAAAGCACTTCAGAGAGGTGAGTAGTACTTTCTAGTCTGCTTTAATGCACTACAACTCAAGAGGGAAATTAAAAGTGCTATCTGTAATGTGTTAAAATAAAATAAAATGTTGAATTAATTGTATCATAAGATATAGTATAATGGTGGTGTTCTGAAAGCTTCCCCTCTCTCCGTTTTGGTTGTGTCTCAGTGGTGCTATTTCTACTTTCTGGTCTTTGTTTTGCTTTGACGGCCCGTCAAACAGGTCCTCCCCTCAGCCTGAACAAGACGTGCTTGATTTGGGTTGTTAGTGTATTTCACCTCACTAACGCTAGAGCTCAGTAATGTCTTATCATCTCATCTTCACACCTTTAACTTCACTTGCCATTGGTATTGGGTACAAGTGTTTATTCTTATTTTTCCATCGTAGCCAAACACTACTGTAATAATGTGACCCAGATACTATTTGATCTACAACTGTAATTGGCAGTTGATTATTCAGAATGAGAGTAGCCGTAGTAGTGCATCACTGTGTTGTGTGCACTCCTCTTGACTGTCACATGCACATCATCTTCCACCTTTGCATGGTCCAACAATAAGATGGTAAGTAATCAGTCGGGCCAGTAAGCCAGTCAGTCATTGTCATCAAGCATTTTACCCCTATCATTATAAGGGAAAATGGAAATTCAATTGAACCCGTCCTGATATATTTAGGCTTAGATTCCAGCCCTATGATCATATTTGGAAAAAATAATAATCCACTGCTGTGACCTATGTATCTACTGTACATACAACATTTTAATGATATGACATGTTACACTACAGTGATCCTGGCAAACCTTCATGCACAACAATTGCACAAGAGTCTTGTTTATTGACACTGTGGTGTACATCAGTTTAGTGGTTGTCACCAATTTACTCCCCAAGTCAGGGAATACAGGGGAGCCATTTTAACACTACCTATTACTGTCTGTCTAGCTTCACTGTAATTGTCAGCTCTAGCCATGGTTAGTCAGTGGGCTATAGATGCTAGCAGACCTGCTAATTTGCTAAACCGCTAGCATAGGGGTGAGTAGAAAAAGTAGAGCTACTTTTCTGGAGGTACTGCTACCTGTTAGTATTGTTACCATTATTAGCAAAAGTATTGCTACTTTCTAAGTTAAAAGTATTGCTACTTCACCCTAAGACTAGCCGTAGAAGAGTATTGCAACTGTTTGTGAACTGGGGCGACTGGCTCCCCCGTCGCTCTGCGGCTGATCGACTCGGTCACGGCTCTTTTCTGTCCTGGCGCCACAGTGGTGGAATGAACTCCCCACTGTTGTCAGGACAGCAGAGTCGCTGCCCATCTTCCACCGCAGGCTGAAAACCCATCTTTTCAAGAAGCACTACCCCGACCCTCCCTCGTGAAAAACCCCCCCAAAAAAACAAACTATCTTGATACTGTTTCATTACAATACTGCTTATGCTCTTAGAGGTCATTCAGAGGTCTGACTTACGTATGATTTCTAGTGACTAGCTGCTCTTATGACTGCCAGTATTGAATGCACTTATTGGAAGTCGCTTTGGATAAAAGCGTCTGCTAAATTAGTGTAATGTAATGTGAACTAGTGTGCAACTGTACAGGGGCGGCATGGCTGGAGGTAGAGCGGGTCGTCTAGTAATCGGATGGTTCCTGGTTCGATCTCCAGCTCCTCCAGAGAGCGTGTTGAAGTGTCCTTGAGCAAGACTGAACCCCTAACCGCACCTGATTAGCAGGTTGGCACCTTGCATGGCAGCCTCTGCCATCAGTGTATGGGTGAATGTGAGGCATGTGTTGTGAAGCGCTTTGAGTGGTCGGTAGACTAAAAAACCTCTATATAAATGCAGTCCATTTACCATGTACAGCTGGGAACGAAGCATCCAGTGACCAAGTTGTTCACTTGAGTCCGTGGACAGTTTAACTTGGCACCCGATAGCACAGTTGTCAACAGGCTTCTGTGAGAAGCGAGAAGAGTTTTTTGAATGATGCTATGTCAGCTCAATACATAGGAGGAGGGTCCCATCCCCTCCTGACATAGACGTCACTAGTGCCAGACAATTAGGCCTGGCGTATTGTTATTTGAGCTTCTGATAAGGTCACGCAGGAGGCGTTCCCATAGTGAGACACGAAACGAATGCTACTCAGAGAACTGGGGTTATGCTTATAACCTTAAATTATTAGATTAGATAGATAGATAAGATTAGATAGATATAGATTTCAATCAAGTTACAGGTTGTAAATGGAATGATAACAAATACAACACAATTGGACTAATGGGGCAGTAATAAAAGACTAAGGAAGTGAGAGTGTCCAGCTGAGACAACATCATAACAGTCTCCAGGACGTCAGAGCAGCCAAACCAGTACAGTCCCACTCATCACCCCAACAATCGTCTTAACGTCACGGCAACACAGGCAGACCTCCTTAGGGAGGAAGAAAGGGAACCCACTCATAGTGAGAGTAGAGACAATCATTCATCCAAGCACAGAAGGAGCCATGGCACACGGCATTAGACATGATAAAAGGAAACGGTATGAGATATAAGAGGATGAATGCAGAGGAGATGACTAGGGTGAAACCCCCAACTGCTGCTGGAAGGGGGAGGTGGGGGAGGAGGGTAGAGGGAGATCACAGAGTGATCTACCAGAAAGTAATCAATTCTAAAAATAAAATTATCTTATGTTTCTGATGTTGTTTATTTCTGTTGAAACAAATAAATTCTAATCTATATAATATACTGTATATTTCATCTATAAAGTAAGTGGATGTGTTGCAACAAAAAACACCTGTACTCTGTTTCATTAACCCATATCGGTGGATAACTCACGCTTGCTACTACCTATCTACAAATGTTTAGAAGTAAACAGTCACAGGGTGGGGCGGGAACAAGTAATACAAGGAAACTCCTGGGTACATGGTCATTCTAGCGAACCGCATGGTGAACTACCAGTTAAGGGCAAGTTCATCATCATATGCATTTCTTCTACTTAATGCAGACTATATCTTGCCAGACCTATATTACAATTAAACAACAATAATTCAAACATAGTAATAGTACCTTGAATGTTATGGATATATTGGTGAATAATACAGTAATCAAGAGTGATCAGACAATCACTGCAATCACGTTGATTAAGAACACTTGTTAACATATAGTGTTCATAAGGATATATATGATGGGACAAGTGATGAGTATAGTTAAATATAGTCCCGTACGTGTTTGTTTTGTTATCGTTGTATCGGTGTTCCAGCGATTGCGTTATCCAGTGGTATGCAGTCGTTCCAGTAATTGTGATCGTGGTTCTGCTGAGGACAGGTTACCAGTTGCATCTCTACAGCAGAATGTTCCTTTACTCTCCCTGACACAGCTGCAGCTGCCTGTCGAGAGTAGCAATGCAGGCCTGTAAGCTTCTAATGAACGTCATGTATCGGACCTGCTGAGCCTGTAGTTCTTGTACCTGGTGGCCATGTGGACGCAGCCGCCACCTATAGTTTGTGGACTGGATTATATGCTGCCCTCTTCTGCGTAATATTTGCAGGTGCTTGGCTTCGTCTTCGGCCAGTTTTGAGGTCCTTGAAATCTTTCCATGGCAGGGCAGCCATTTCTTCGCCTGTTGGATGCGCCTGACAGCTTAGTTCGGCACTGGTCATCATGGGAATACTGGTGTCGGGTCCTGGCGTGTTTATATTAGATGAAGTGTCTGGGTCCATCCACTGTTGGGCCCTGGGAGGTTCCTCCAGTGGTGATATCTGGGGCGTCGAGTTGTTGTCAATTATCGTCAGTGAAGTGGAGATGCTGGGGACTTCCTGGTCTGGTGCTGGCACTGGAATCGGTTCTATGTAGGCCTGAGGATGTGGAGTAACCTGGTATTTTATACTGTCTAATGTAAGTGTCATTCTTTTCAGCAATAATGTAAGTCCCACTTAGTACTACTTGCTGACAGTTAATGTTTGCCTTGCTTGTGGTAGCATACATCTTGATGTAGGCATATTGTATGGATACCATGTTTCGTTTTTACATCTCACTAAGCCTGTCGTGTCCTTCATCATTTTAGTTGTACGGGTGATTACAGACTTCAGCTCCCTTCCTCTTGCTGTACAGAATGGAAACACCACTTTATCTGGGTATCTGACTGGTGGCAATAGAGATTCATCTGCGGCTAGGGTCTTGTCTAGTCTTCTTGGGCATCTTTTGTGACGCCTAGTTTCCCAGTTTGAGTTTCCTCCTGCCATCTGCATAACACAATGTGCAAAGCATTTGAACGTCTAGAGCAACTTCCTATTGCACTCTCTGGAATTGGCCTGATTTGAGGCATTTGTTTAGCATTATAGCAGGCAATGTAGGATTTGCTACTTATCTGTTTGGCTGAGTATTCTAACCTTTGGGAGAATAGGTTGGACTTCCACTGTGCTGTTCTCATCTTGCCTACCCTTCCTGATCTTCTACCTGTGTGCTCCTTTTCCCTCTGTGACTCTCACTGCTGGACCTAGTCAGCTGCTTATCTCTTACTAGCCGGAGCTTCCTTGTTTCTTTTTCATCTGGGCACCAAATATCCTCTCACCCTAACTGGAGGTTTTCTGTAGTGAATGTATTCTGTGCTAGTTGTGTGTGTTCCTTACTGATCATTAGGAGCATTACCATTATTAACAGTATAATTGTCATTGTTTTGAACGCTATGCTATGAATTTCCATCTGTTTGGCTCTCCTATCCTCATCTGTTTGAAGGCCTTTCTCCTGGGTCTGAGGCTTGCTCATCTGGGTTTTCTCCTTCTGCTGGATCTGCATCTGGCTCATCTTGGCTCTCTGTTGGGGTTGTAGTCTCCCTACTGCTATTATGACCACTACTTGGAGTGCTTCTGGCAGCCAGTCTTTTGGATCACAGAGTGATATACCAGAAAGTAATCAATGCTAAAAATAAAATTATCTTATGTTACTAAAGTTGTTTATTTCTTTTGAAACAAATACATTCTAATCATATATTTCTAGAAAGGAAGTGGATGTGTTGCAACAAAAAACCCAACACCTGGGCCACCTGGGCCAGATAAGGTTTTGGACTTTCCGCCAATACTTAGGAAACAAAAAATCTCTTTAAGAAAACACAGCAGTCTGGCAGAATCTGTTGTGAAAAAGTGTATTGTTCTTTCGTAGGCAGATACAACAACAAACGTGAACTCGTCCCCGGAGACAGAATTGAAATTTGCCCTTGGGAAGCGAATTATATACACGTTCCTTCCTAGTTAACCCCTCCATATCACAATGGCGTCAAAAATAAGCGTGTCTCCTCCCACTTCTGGGCGTGTTTTGCATACTTTGTTCTAATTAATACATGACGTAGCAGGTCATGTTTTTAGAAAATATGCCCTGACTCAGTGTATCCCACTTCCTCTGTCTCTTATGTAATCAAAAACGTGACTCAAGTCACATTTGAGAAATCGTGACTTAGGTAAGTAGATCACGGTCGAGAAAACGTGACTTAGGTTAGCGGGTCATGTTCGAGAAAGCTACTCTTTCTCTGTCTGTGCAGTTTTTTCTATTAGATGGCGTTTTTTATCAGATACTACTATGTGTCTCATGTGTTATGGTATTTTTCCCAACAATGGTGTTTTATCTTTACCTAATGGCGTCTTGCCAGAATGCGCCATGTTTATTGAAAAGGTTTATTTTCCCTATCTTCTATTGGTTGTTTTCATAATACAGTTTCATAACATAAAATCTGATCATTTGTGATATAATTTGTTTTACATCGGTTATAAATTAACCACAACAGATGCTAGCATATACAAAATAACAATGTATACAGTGGATCAAGATTAAAAAGAACAATATATGAGCCAAACTTATAGAGAATTCACCTGCCCCAAAATCTTCAGGTCCAACATTCTTATCTTAAATCCAAATTTCACAAGGGAAAAGGAATTAATTTCTTCTAGCAGTTAATGGATGTCTTGTGATGTGTTGGGTTGCCAGGTTTGCAGCAATGTTAACACGCTACGCTGTGTTTTCCCTTTAGGAACTGATCAGCCAGGCAGCTCAGATTCTGGGCTCCGTAGACTTCCTGGGGAACCCCATGGGGCTCCTCAACGACGTCACTGAAGGCATGTCTGAGCTCATCAAGTACGGCAATGTGGGCGGGCTCATACGCAATGTCACCCACGGCGTGTCCAACTCTGCAGCTAAGGTACAGCACTTTTGAATTCAGCGGGTTTGAGTCTTGTTTTTTGGTCGACATTTTGTTTCACATTTCCTTTCAGCTATTTATCCCACTGGAGCTAATTAGAGGCTTGCTATGAATATTTGTACAGTGGTGACGTGGTTAAAGACTGGCTCCAAAAGACAGTGGAGAAAGTAAATGCGCTCTCCTGTCCTTTAGTATTTACTGCTCTCTGCATCTAAACAGGCTTGTCAGACTTTCTGACTATTTATAGATTTTGCCAAATCTTAAAAAAAAGAAAATAAAAAAAAAGATCTTTGCCAGCTGTTTCAAGTTCTGAAATATGTTCCACTCTATTGCCAAGTGAGTCAGTGTTTAGTCTGTGTATTCATTTTGATTTGCAGACTAAAATGTCTTCAGCAGGTTGATTAGATGGCCATAAGAGAATATGTTTTTGCATACGTGACAGTAAACAGGAAAATATCCAAGTAGCAGTTGTCAACGATCGGTCAGCCACTTGAAACAGCAAGGTGGATACTTTATTTGAAGTTGTTGGAGTGCTTTTGTTATTTAATCATCAGCATTATAACATTACAGCCAGGTCAGATGAGCAGCCAAGTGGGACATGCTTTAACAAGTAACGCCTAAGGCCGTCTGAAAAGGAAAGCAGCAATATTCACTTCCCAGGAGTTTGGTAATATTGAGAAGAAAGAGCTCAATTCAAACTATGTGTGAATGAATGCAGATCGGTCAAGAATGAGAAGTCTGGGACCAGAATCCAGAATAACCAGCCAAAGTGCTATGAACTTGATCCAGGCATTCATGTCTGTCAGAGACTTAGACTGGATTATCCATTTTGAGGCACACTAACATCAAGTTATTGTCCTCAAACCTAAGGAATATATACCTCATTAACAGTGGAGAAGAGGCCACATGCAAAGATGTGGATACCATGAAGAAGAAAACATTTGTGAACAATCTTCTCTCTCTCTCTGTCTATCTATATATCTCTCTTCTCTCTCTCTCTCTCTCTCTCTCTCTCTCTCTCTCTCTCTCTCTCTGTATCTGTATCTGTCTCTCTCTCAGTTTGCAGGCACCTTATCAGACGGTCTAGGTAAGACCATGGACAACCGCCATCAGAGTGAAAGAGAGTACATCCGTTACCATGGCGCCACCAGCGGAGAGCATTTAGTGGCAGGGATCCATGGGCTGGCTCACGGTAGGGCTGTTCTCAAAGTCTGAGGACACGTTGATTCCTTACTTTGAACACGATAGTGGAGATACCAGAGCGAAGAAATAATACTTTTAAATACACTACATTTGATAAGAAGAGCTGATGCACACCTAAAGGTTTCTTGTAGCCAGGTGCGTCGGAAGAGGAGTCCAAAGGCTAGTAGAAAGAAGGGTTTCCCGCACACTGGTACTTAAATGTAATCAACTTTATTAAACAACGTTTCGGTCTTAGACCATCATCAGGTTAGAAATACACTACATTAAAATAGGCTGACATCTCTGAGCCTTAATACAGCTTTGGACAAGATATTTTAGCAGAGATCGTTCCCATACACAGCCTGGTGTCTCCTGGTCTCCAAGTACATATTCTAAAAGAGAATGGCACCATAAGGATTCATATGTTATTGAAATGAATGCGCTGTCATATTCACACTTTCCTCCAGGTTCTTTTTGATGACAATATAGATGGCTTAAACTCTATGAGATGTCAGATAAACTCCAGTTTTATACTAAAGTACACCGTTGTATTAGCAGGCTTCTTTGTGAGTAATATGTTTACAGTATAAATGCAGTCCAGTTGCTTACATTAATGAAGTAGATGGTTTCTTCACAGTGAAATTGAATCTTGATGCAGAAATATGTGGACAGAGGAAGGGTCTTCCAGCTAGTCTGAAATATGCAAACACACTTTCGATTTGTTGTTTCTACCTTCTTGGATTTACTGTACCTGACAGAAACTTAAATAATCCAAGTCTGTTTCCTTTTTAAAAACACAATATTAAATCAGTCCGTGTGTGGTCAGTTTCACAGTGTTCTCAACTTTACAGAATTCACTGTCTCTGTCAAGTGGAACCAGGAAATACCTGGTCTGCAGACATGTGAATTAGGTCTGTAGACTACGTCAGGTCTGTAGACTTATGTAAGCATTAGCATACTGCATTTATATAGCGCTTTTCTAGTCTACTGACCACTCTACTACTGAAGCACTTTACAACATGTACTTCACATTCATACACTGATGGCAGAGGCTGCAGGTTGCCACCTTGCATGGGCATGAGGATCGAACCAGGAACCTTCCCATTACTAGATGGCCCGCTCTACCTCCTGAGCCATGTCGCCCCCTAAAGTCTAAAATCAATAAAAAAATACTCCAACCTGTGATTTCATTAATATTTAAAATCTGGAGCTGCTCTATACAATATTGTTACGACCGGGCCTAGGGGACAACCCGGGTGCAGCATGAAATAGTGAGACTCCCCTCTTCCCAGCTCCCAAGAACCACCAGCCACAACAGTGTTACAGCCTTGTTAATGCTTTATTATCAGGGGTTGACTTCAGGGTGGGCTGTCAGCAAAACAACAAACAAACCGCTAAACAGAATATACCCTAACTTCCCTACTCAAACAATAGAAACAAAAGACAAGCTCTAACCTAACTCCTAACCAAAAACCAGGAGAAACAAAGTTAACGCAAACGCTACCCACCCCTACCACCATCAGGCACAGTAATAATAATAATAATAATAATACATTTTATTTTAGGCGCCTTTCAAGTCACCCAAGGTCACCTTACATAGGGTAAAAGCATAAAATAACAACATCGAACATGATTAAACCAAACATTGACCTAAGAAAAGAAAAGAAAATGACAAGTGTAGTGCACAGTGACCAGTTAGAGTGAGTATGCCAGTTTGAACAGGTGGGTTTTGAGTTTGGATTTGAATGTTGTGATGGAGTCTGACTGTCTAATGTCTTGGGGGAGGGAGTTCCATAGCCTGGGTGCCGAGCAGCTGAAGGCTCGGGCACCCATGGTACTGAAACAGTAATGCACAGTGAGAGAGCAAATCAGAACATGACATGTTAGGCTGGCAGTCTGGTTGAAAGTGAGGAGAGGAGAGCCCGCAGGAGCTGGAACAGGCCGGCCCTTTAACCCACAGGCTTGGAGGCTGGAACCAATCAGCTCCCTGGATCCACCTGCACATTCCACACAGCCAATCATTCACTTTGCTGGAGCAGCTGTGTCCCATCACACACAAATACCACAAGAGAAAACAGGACATCCCCAGCACCGGCACAGATGAGAATAAAGCACACACCAAGAACTAAGCACAAACAAATGTTCATATGACCCTCAGGGTCATAACAATATATTGACTGGAACTACTGGTCTGTCCCATAGGATCATGGGAATAATATGAAGTCTTAATCAGATTGGTCTAATCTAGGTAATGTGTATGGACAAACCACTAAGCATAGTTGATACTTAATATTACAGATTAAATTGCTGTTTAGTTATTGTGTTTACAGCATAATACACTACTAAACTGCACTGAAGATAAATGAGTAACCCTGGGATTAACAATTGGATTAAAATGTATCCCAATTAATTCAAACAAATACAGACGTTTTGGTAAATAGGCTCTCTGATCAATTTACAGTTGTACAACAAGATGATTGATGGTATTTATTTAGTTTGCTAATCCTCTTGAGTATTGTATTGGGCACTACAATCTATTTTAGCATTATCTCAAAAGCACAAGTATAACTCAATGTTCTCAATGTTCAATGTTCTGAAACTCAATGTTCTTCTTGTCACACAACTGTAAGATGACCAGAGAGCTAATTGTCCAACACATTTGTCTGCACCTGTGTGTTCCCCAGGTATCATTGGGGGCATGACCAGCATCATCACCTCCACGGTAGAGGGGGTAAAGACCGAGGGCGGGGTCAGCGGCTTCTTCTCCGGCCTGGGTAAAGGCCTGGTGGGCACGGTGACTAAGCCTGTGGCCGGAGCGCTGGACTTCGCCTCAGAGACGGCGCAGACGGTCCGGGACATGGCCAGCCTGAGTAACCACAGGTAGGCTGTCTGGTTCAGTCACCTCCAGGACGTGATTTGTTTTCCTGCATCAATCAGACCATGCATGTGCACTAACACACTGGAAGACTTATCCCTCCTGCTTCTAACAAGAGAGGTGTTCCTGTTGATTCAGTCTTTTAGACCTTACTCATTATTAGTAGTAGTATTAGTGTTTTTATAGATTTTCACCATTATTTCAAGTTTTTGCACATTCAGTGCAAAAGAGAAATCTTTGTTTACTAGATAAGCTCTTTGTTTATTGTTCTTTATCACCACAGTTTGGACACAAACATGTGACAGCCTGCATATTGCTCATTATATTGTCTTTTGGTATTCTTCTACTATGTGTGTTAGGAAGTGGGACAGATAAGAACCTAAAAGACTTGGAGTTGTCCTTTGGAATCACACACTGTAAACCTACCTGAGGAAAACTTTCAGAACCAATCAGAACTGAGTTTCATTCGTCAGTGAATCAGACTGTAGTGTCCCTTTGTTGTTCTGTTCTCTTTAATCTGAGGAATATCTGGAGGAAGTTCTCCCTCCTGTTGATCTGCTCCTAGCTGCAGATCTTTTCTAAGGGATTTTCTGGCTCCTTTGTTGCTTTCAGAGTATCGCTTTACTCTGTGGCTTTACACACAGCACCAAAAAACCAATAGGTCTGTTACTACTGCTGTTGCTGAAGCTCAATGCATGAATCAAATCTCTCTCACCATAATTTGTTTTGATGGAATTTGATCAGGTAAAACTAAGGTAAACTGTAACTTGTAACAGAGCCTGCTACCTCATATCACATTGCAGAATTTGTGTTGCTTATTATTATTTTGTGCACGTATGCGTAATATAATGACATGTAAGTGTCTTCTTGTAAGTGTCTAACAGTGCTATGTGGGTGTTCCACAATATCTCCTTTTCAGCTTTGTGTTGTCCAACTAAATAATGTTTCATACTGGAGTGACACTTAAATAGATTTAGCTAGCTCTAAACTCTGCTGTATTCAGCCGTGTCGTATCTCTAAACTCTGCTGTATTCAGCTGTGTCATGTTCGTCAGTTTGTTTCTCCTGTGTGTCTATGCAGGTTGAGTGTCCAGCGGGTCAGGAAGCCACGCTGTTGTAAGGGCCCCCAGGGCCTCCTGCCCCGTTACTCCACCATGCAGGCCGACGGGCAAGAGCAGCTCTTCCGCCTCACCGACAACATCCACTCTGAGTTGTGCGTCTCACTTTTTGAATTTGTTTATCCTCAAAGAGTGAATATCATTTGAGTCCTGAGATTACATCCAATTTCTACTTTGATACTGTCTGTCAGTAGCTGGGTATCTCCTCCCTCCTAAATCTCAATCCCTCTCCAACCCTAGTTTTGTTGCAGTGGAGCCCATCGACACCTACTGCGTGCTCATCTCCTCCAAGGTGGTGTACTTCCTGAAGCCTGGCGAATACGTGGACCGCGAGGCCATCTTTCTGGAGGTCAAGTACGACGACCTCTACCACTGCCTGGTCTCCAAGGACCACGGAAAGGTGTACGTGCAGCTCACCAAAAAGGCAGAGAGCACCAGTAGCGGAGTGGCCATGCCCGGCCCGTCTCATCAGAAGCCCATGGTGAGACACCTGACACCCAGCCCTCGGACGGCTAACGTTGGAGTGGAATGTTTGTTGATGCTGCAGTTCTCTGTCATTGTGTCTGTCTGAAAATGGTGTTGCTGATCTAGGGTCTGTCTCTAGATAAGTACAGTTGCTAATTTAGTAGAAGACATTTGTTTGTTTTATCCCTCGCTATTTACACTGACTACAAAACAATTAGCATTAGAATAGTACCAACCTTGGCAGCAGGGTAGCATAGTGAGTAGGGAGACAGCCCTTCAACTCTACGCTACCCTGCTGTCAACATGACCTGGGTTCAACCCATCCTGTTAGCAAGCAGCTGCCCTGCTGCAGTGACTGCGCAAGAAACTCAAGTCCCTGCCAGCTTGCAATCACCATTTTTATGGCTGACCTGGCAGTCTTACCTCCCTCTGGAGGCGTGCAAGCGTAAAAGTAATTTTCCTACTGGGATAAGTAAAGTGTCACATTACTCATGTTCACTTGGTTGCCACCATGTTGTTTACTCTTTCCATTTTCTTCATAGGTTCATGTGAAAAGTGAGAGTCTTGCCGTCAAAATCTCTCAAGAAATCAACTACGCCAAGAGTTTGTACTACGAGCAGCAGCTCATGCTGCCACCCAGTGAGAACGAAGACTGTTTGCTATTGGAGTCATAACATGCTAACAGAGGGACTTTCTACTCAGTGTGTGAAGGGACATCCTCAGTCATTACAAAATGCTTTAAATACTACAAAATACTTCTAACACAAGGTTGTTGTTTTTTTACCTTAAAGAGGTATTTGGCCTTTATTGACCCTTGAGGCCTCAAATGTTTTTGACACAACGTGTGAGTTTGTTAAGCTACCTAAACTCACTCACTAAAAGGGAATAGGTAGTTTTTTGTTTTTTTTGGATGTCATGAAGCTTTTTGTGTGATGAAACTAATTGCGTGACATTAAGACATTCACACATTTGGTTTAGTAAAATACTTAAAAGAGATTAATATTTCACAAAGCACATACATAGACTGCAAGATAAATATATATGCAAAATGGTGTTTTATTTCACTGTAAATTTAGAAAAACAAGAATGAGATTACACTGGTTCTCTTATTTTACAACCATGTTTATATGACTGCAGATTCTTGCAGATGTGCACATCCTAGAAGTGTTCTATATGTTTGTGAATAGACTTAAATGTACATACAGCTTCATAACAACACTATTCTACTGTGTACATATCATGTAAGAGAGGTAATGAAGAAAGCCGATATAATATGAAATGCTGTAACAAACCGCCTTTAAAACTCTATTTTGTGTATGAGAAAATATTTTTTTTCCCTGGTTGGAAATGCTGAATCAATTGCACTGACACAGGGGCTTCCCAGGCCCGTCCGCAGGGACACAGGGGCTTCCCAGGCCCGTCCGCAGGGACACAGGGGCTTCCCAGGCCCGTCCGCAGGGACACAGGGGCTTCCCAGGCCCGTCCGCAGGGACACAGGGGCTGCCCAGGCCCGTCCGCAGGGACACAGGAGCTGCTCGTCACCATCGCTATTGCC
>OMKK01041812.1:0-11675 GCA_900302305.1 Polymixia japonica | reverse complement strand
ATAGCCTGCAGCGATTACATCTCATAGTAGCACAAACTGATTGGCACAAGATGATAGCATTAAAGGATAGTAAGCATTTGCTCTTGGCTCATTGCCACCATCACTTATCACAAGTGGAAATCAATGGCGGCTTTCACGCACACACACACACACACACACACACACACACTTGGAGTGACATCTCTTGTTTCTATCCCAAGTCTCTCTAAATGTATTCCCAATACCGTCAAAACTAAGTAAAGACGCGTTGCTTGCTTGAGTCGTTGGGTTTATTGAGTTTTGTATTGCTTTCTCACGAAAAATAAATCCCAATGCGCTGCAAATGTAAACCGCTACCATGCTTTAAATGGATGGATTTTAGATGCAAAAAAGGTTAGATATACTAATAATTATTGTATAAAGTTATGTGTAATTATATAGCTAACAGAAATTGCATGTAATAGTAATGTATGTTGTGTGGTATTAAAAGATGGGTTTTAGGGTTGACTTAGTATAAATACAATATAAAAGCCACTTTCTACAACGTTAAAATGAGCAGGGTCTGGATCTATGATTCTGATTGGCTAGTAAGCGTCACGTGACCTCCATTTTGCGGGGTAAATCACACGATATATCCCGCTTGGGACCGCATTTTTCTGTATCAATGCGCCTTCCAATCAATCTCATTACACAGAACTATATTCTGTCGCGGATGAATATTCTACAATTTATTCTACAATCGTAAATAAATGATTGCATTTCACAACTATGTGTCTTTTTTTAATAATATCTAGTAGTCTAACTGTTGTAGAAAAGCAATTAACCCCTCGAGGAAGGGGTAAATGGGTGGATTTACTCCCGCTTGTAAGTCTAAATCCGACTATACAAGCGGGCGTAAATCCACCCGTTTACCCCTTCCTCTTGGGGTTAATTGCTTTAATCTAGCTTGTGTAACAATATAGCCTATATATTTCACAGTCAGAATGATAGTGTGAATGTGGCGCTAGAGCATGTTAACTAACACCGATACATTCTTTACCAGTATTAGCTAACATTATCCATATTAGTTCATCGATACGAACTGTTTTATTTGCGCGTTACCATTTGCAGCACTGCTTTTGGTCGCTCTCTTCCAAACTTTTTGTTGGACGGTGAGCAGGCAGAGCGAATGACGCAACAGTAGCGTTCGTTCAGTGAGCGGACGCTGCATTTATATGACAACCAACATCCTTATGATGATCCCATGGGATCTAGCACTAACCTTTCTATAAGTACAGATATATACATTAACAGTGTGTGAAGCATTGTTGGTCTGCCTGATGGAAGTCAAGAATGAACGGTCTGTATTGTTTTGATTTTGAGGTAGGCCCTGGTATAAGGAAATGTAAGTGATTTAAGTGATTATGTACATATTCAGCAGGGACGATACAATCACAAGTGGACACTCAATATGCATTCTAACGTCAGGTGTGAACTGCAATCCGTCTCAACCGGATCTAGACACAATCTGGATATATCTGGATACAAAGGACCAAGTCTGAACAGGCCCAGTGTGTCTGTTTGAGAGATTGAGAGTGAAAGCTAATCGCGGTGTAAAATCTTTCTGAGGTTAACGTTGGTAGGCACGCTAGTAAAAAGGTGGGCCCTAGAGAAAAACCTCAAAAACCACTGGACAAGGAAACACAAGTGCAATAAACTGAACCCAAGTTTCTTCTTCCGAAGTAACGTGCCTATGCAACAGTATGCGCCAGTATATACTCTCAATATATATATATACACACTGTATGCATCCACCTGTTTAGGCAGGCGTATGATAGTTAATGTTCCTGTCTGTTGTTCTGCTGCAAATTCTGCACTACTATCTGGTTTTGTTTTCTTTTTTTGTTGTTGAGTGCCATGAAAGGCTCCTTATAAAATAAATGTATTATTATTATTATCCATTTCAGAGCTCTGCATCGCGTTGGTTAACCTAAACTGCCGAGGATGAGATGATCCAGGAGGCAAAGAGGTCAATTCTTGTCAGATGTTGCGAAACTTGTGTGCATGTCATGTCTGCGTCGCGCAACTATAAATAGGGTCTGCGTTAGTACCGCAGCTGGCTCCGGAATCCGACAGAGGACATTAAACATGTTGATTCAGTACTTAGTTATATGTCAAAATTTGCAGACACACTTTCTCTGGATGCGGTAGTTTCTTTAGTTGAGTATTAAACTTAATTGGAAGTCCATTAACCAGTTGGAAAAAGTTACTATTAGTTTATTTGGGTAGCTAGGTTAGCGTTATTTTTCTATCAGGGGTGTTGGGTTATATCTTCCATGGCTGAACTTGAACAGTGTTGCCTCTATATTCTTATTTTATCATTGACTACAACCACTTACACTAGCTAGCAAGCTGCTAAACGTTAGCCTAGCTTTGTTGCACTAGCTAGCCGTGTAGCCTCAGATTGCTAACGATTAGCAACTTGTGTTGCACTGGAAGGCTAAACTAGCTAGCTGCCGATGCCCAGACGAAACGCTGAATCCCAAACAAAAAGATAGTATATAAGCCTCGCAATGCACCTCGCAAAGGTTAAAAGGAGAAGAGTTCTTCCGAGCGAAGTTACCCACGCCGTTAATCCCAATTAACCAACCACGTCTTAATAAACGTTAGCCAATTAAGGCTATCACAAGAAAAGACGTTTGCCCAAACTAGCTAGCTTAAATGGTTAGCTTGGTTGCGTTAGCCGTCTTGCTAGCTAGCGTTAGCACTTCGCTTCCATCTCCCCCCCCGGGTTCCAGAATCAGGTTATAATCTGTAATTTCAAAATGTACACACGTTAAAAAGTCACGTGTTCTGCGAGGACACGTCGTTTGACTTGGTCGTGAATATAAAATTAATAGGAAATCTTACCGTAATTAACGATTAAATATCTTCGTTGCGCTACTGTCAATCCCGGAATAGGTTTTATTCCCCCGTTTTAATCCATCAGAAATTCGCTCACAATTCCCAGCTACAATGTAGCAGTACCGTCTGGTGAAACATTTTAATCTGAAACATCACAACAATAGAATCGATCGCCCGTGTTGTTGTCTATTATTTGTGTATATTTTTCCCAGTTTCTTTCTCTTTTTTCCTTAACAGAGCAGTGTGTGTGTCCCTTTCCCCTTTCTTTGTTCTGTAATCCAGTAAAATTGAAACTCATTCGCCTCTGCTAATCCCAGCCCAACTCAACAACAGCATCTATTGGCTGCGATTTACATACAGGATTAACCTCTGGAATAAATAAGCATGGGGGGAAATTTACCTGGGCGACGTTATGTGACTTAATAGGAAAAATGAACCACGGGATTTATGTTCTTGAAGAATTTGATAAATCAGCGTCTGTCACTTGCAATTTAATACAGACAAATGTGCAGCAAGACATCTCGTTTTCATAGTATTTGATAGTTTTAGGTTCTATTTTATTTAATTTTTTTTGTGTTATTCTCCTGTTTTTTTAATTTAATGTCTCTATTTTATACTTTATGTTTTAATGATTTTAACTGTTTGAGTGTTGAGTGTTTTGCGTTTGACTGTTATGCTTCCAGTTTTCTTATTTCTTGTAAAAGCACTTTGCAACTTTGCTTTGCTGGGTTTTACTTTCTTCTATTATTGATAGAACTGGGCTCCTTGTAGCTGCTGTTACGCAACTGTTCATTACTTATTTGATATATTGATAAGTGAAATGTTCCGCCCATTTAAATCAACTGTCCGTTTAAAATGAAAATCAATTACATAATCCGCTAGATTATTCTATCTCTGTTACCCGATCACTTAAAGTTATAGGATAACTGATTTCATTTCTTTTACCTTTTTGCTTCCAAACCCCCAAAATAACCCCAAAAACAGTAAGTGAATTCAGTTACACTGACACTTAAATCTACAACCGTTATCACGTAGTATTTCAAGATGTGCAAAATAATATTTTTGTCAAGGTGGTTTTCAACATTTTATATAAACATGGTTTTGGTCTGAAATCAGCAGTTACCTACTTCTGTATTCTGATTACTGTATGCATAAGTAATTGTCACAGATTACAATGACCAGGTTGTTGTTATCACACACACACGCACACGCACACACACGCACACGCACACACACACACACACACACCTAGCCACAGTGACACTTGAAAGCTAGAAAAACTATCTTTCATAGACACACAGTGTAACCAGTTAACCCAAAACCCTAATTGGGGGTGTATCAAAAGGTACACGTTTTAAATTGAGTTGTCAGCTATGTTCAACATATATTTTTTTTGAGTAGTGTTTATACTGGGAAAAATAATTAATGATATTTTAAAAATGATATGACTTTTTTTTTTTTCCGCTAATTGTTGCCTACATTTGGTATATACATGTATATATGTTACATTTGCAGTCTGGTTGGATGCCAAACTTCTTTTCGTTGTACTGTACTTGTGCTGTATAATGACAATACATTTGAATCTAATCTAATCTATATATTTGTGTATGTGATTGAAGAATTGGCAAATAGCCAGGTTATTGACGTTCATAGTATTCTTGAATTCTTTAAGAATAAACTCCACCTCCAAGCATTTAGGAGGTAACGAAGGCTGACACCCCTGCGGATCTTGTGTGAAATAATCAACCTAATTACCGTGCTTTGCCTCTAAAACATACACATACAAACATACGGACACATAAAATAGTGTGAAATAAAACACCACAATCCTTGCCCACATTGTTAATATTTAATGATTCAATCTCCCAAATCATTGCAGCAATAATCAAGGGTATGTATCCTCCATCTGAAAAGGCCATGTACAGTATCCAATGAAAAATTGTAGTTTTATCTAGATGACCAGGGCCTGCCCTACACTTTATATCCATGACACCTGACTATAATTCCACACCACTCACCACTGTGTAATGTTCTTCCCTAAAGCAATAGTCTTCTATGACCAGTAGAGTAACTGACTACAGTTAGGATCTCCTAGTTGAGTTGTTAAGTGGATACAACAATATTTGGAAGACTTACAGTATAAATTATGTATGTTTTTGATAATGTTATTACAACTGAAATCCAGATGTCAAACCGAAGGGAAGGAACAGCGGAGCGTCCGTGGTTTGGGCTTTGCTGTTGTAACAGCACTTTAAATGGCATACATTAAAAAGCTCAAAATAAACTTGAAACATCTTGATGTAGCTGCGTTCAGCATCAAACAGAGCTGTTACCTCATACTTCATATCTAGTTAATACTAGTATATGGATGGAGTCCTATGTACCGATACATAGTCAACAGAAAATAAAAGAGTTGATCATCACTGACATCTAAGAGGTACAATGGTACAGAGTTGGATTGACAGAGTTTTAGAGAATGCACATCTGGAGTAATTCACTATATTCATTCAATAGACCCAACATCAGTCTAAGCTGAATTCAGCTGGCCTCCCAGTTTCATTAATATCAATCTTTACTCTTAGCAGGGAGTCCAATGATGTGGTGTGGCTTAAGAGTTGTTCTGGGTGTAATTGGGCCAAAACAGCTCACCAAAAGAGGATTATTACAAAGCAGAGTAGCAAAGTAAAAGCAATAAATAAAACAAACAGGGCAACTGAGAGCCAATTCTTTAGATCTTCAAGTCGTGGTCTACCAGTTGTTTTTGTCCTCTGGATCAAAATGCAGAATTGTCAATGAGTTCCCGGCAATTTGTAGATCCAAGCTTTAAACTATCATATAGCGTCCAATGTTGCCATTTTGATCGATAATATCTGGTCCCCTCCAAGTCCTTTCTCAGTCTATATTTTTATAGTACTTTGAGCTGTCTTCATGATTGGCTAATAGGTGTTTTCTTTAACACAAAAATTCACTTGAGATAGAGGATCGTTGTTTTGGTATTTACTGTAAACGGAAAAATTCTTCAGGAGTCCATCGCAGCATTAAGCTAAATGCCATACTGGCTTTTTCTTTCAAAATGTACCTTCTGTGGGTCCAATTCAAACTTCTCTCTTCTTCTCATATCAGTGTTGTTCCTGGAAAGTCACAGAAAGAGAATTGTTTCTCACAGTTGGAACTACATTAATAATGCTTTAAAAATGCTGAGCTGTTACAACGGCTGAATACGAACATCTTGAGTTAAGTCGGACTCCTGCTGATGAATTCCATTGGCTGAATTGGCACCATGCACCTGAAAAAGATAATCACACAAAGTCAATTACGTCTTCGCGTCTCAGTAACTGCACACAAAAGTGGATCAATAACTACCCATCACCCCATACAGGTAATTGTAACGTCCTGTTATTTTTATTTTATTTTTTTTTTACCGGGCTTTTCTCCGGACGCCTGCGCATGGCCTGGACCAGCTGGTCAACTTGCTGGTTGTGTTCCAAGGCGTTCCGCAGCGCCTCCTCGGTGCTGAGCAGCCTCTGCCGCAGCCGGGCCACCTCAGAGTCCAGGGCTGAGGGGTCCAGCATGGAGTACCGCCGGTGGTCTGGGGAAGACCGTTCCCGACCCTGACACACACACACACACACACACACACACACACAAGGGCAGGAAGAAGAACCGTTGTCTGTTGGTTAATTTTTCATATTATAATAATAATAATAATAAAACTTTATTTGTATAGCACCTTTCATACAAGAATTGTGCCATATGTGAATTACATACTGTAAAAATAATTATGTATGCTATGTATCATTTACAAATAAGGGATAGATCTTCATTCCTGAACATACATGACATGACAAAAATGATAAACATAACCCGAAAGTATATTATAGCGCTAGAGCACGCGATGACAGACGAACTCGACAACTACGTGCATTAGGACTGAGCCAGACTGGACGGGACGCAGTGACTGACGGCTCCAAATCCCTCCTCTCACCAGTAGGAGCAGTTTTTCTCGCAGGGTCTTGATGTCATCCTGGAGCTTCTGCTCCTTGACCTTCCACTCGGCCTTGTGCACCTCTCGGCTCAGGTCCCTCTCCATGTCCCGGGAGTGGCGGTGTGAGTCCAGGAGTAACACCCGGAGCTCGTTCAGACTCCTAGCATAACGGAGACAATACAAACAGCGGGTGAAGCAAAAACAAAAACAAAAAACGCATAGCTTAACGTGTAGCCACCCCGGCCCCACGTGATTGTATTGGAATGTGTTACCATTAGCCTCCTGAAATCTGCCATTAGTTTGTTTCATCTACTTTCCGACATGCTAATCATTGGCTTTCCTGCGATATCTACACACGTAACGCAAGCATCTGCTGCGCTGCTGTGCAACTGCTCCATTTGCACGGTCCTTCTGACAGCTTTACCTTTTACTTTAGCGTGTGGTACTAGCATCCTGTTTTAATCCATTTCGCAGGGACTCCTTTTTTAGGTGGAAAAACTTGCATCCTCGGCTGAGATGCTTGAAATGAGGCTGTATGTAACTACAGGGGACATTAGCGTTCTGAATGTGTGCGTTCGTTCAATAAGGTTCAAATGTAGTTGGATATGAATTGCTTTTCATTCACAAATCAATGGCTTTTTAATGATTTATTATGCGACGGTGAGCAAAGATTTTGCAAATGCACACATGGATTGCACTACCTTGCGAGGCAGCTGGATTCGCAAGATCACGAGTTGACAAGAGAACTGCGATCAGGAGAACCCGTCTTGTCGGGCTTCAAGTTAATTCGATTGTGGCCGAACTCCGTTTTTTCAGACCAGTCAGCGTCCTATGAGTAACGACTGGCAGCTATGGGCGTGGTTTAGCCCGTGATAGACGGTGATAGACAGATGGTTCAACCAATCACCTGCCAAGTATTTTTATTTATTTTTTAAAGTGCCCGCCCTTTTCCAAACGGTTTCCAAGGACGACTTCCCAGGTGGTTCTGCGTAAGAAACCATCTGGTGTGTCAGGTTAACTTTAGAGTGCCTAAAATTAAGAGTAAAAGAATCAAGGACTGGTGGAACTGTTGCTTAATTTGCACATGAAATGAGCTAGCATCTTATGGCTCTACAAGAACCTTGTGCTTTCCACTGATGAGCATCCTTTTATTGCACTCTGTCGAGCTATTGACTCATTGTCTGCTCTTATGAAATTGATGTGCATCCATATGGGTATAAATTGTAGTGATTTGTTTGTGTTTTTATATGTCATTTTTTATTCCAGATTTTTGTGTTTTTACAAACCCTGGTTGCAAACCTAATCTCCCTCACGGGACTATAAAGTTGAACTGAATTGAATTGTATACAATCCTTGTATGAAAGGCGCTATATAAATAAAGTTTATTATTATTATTATTATTACTGCATTCTAGACAGTAAAGTTGACCTGGGCCTTGTTAACACATTAGAGCACCAGAAGTCGAGTGCATAACTGAGAGCATCACGCTCAGATGGCTAGCACAACAACATTATAGCATATTAGCTTCTATTGCAGCACAGTGGATTGTGGGTAACATTACAAAAGTAACACCCTGTTCCGCTAGATTGTTTATCCCTGTCTCATAATTTATCAGACTTTGATCCTTTGTCTGCCCATCCCTGTTTCCAAGGCCATTCGTTTATTTACAAAGGTCTCGGCTATTTAATTGTTCTGTAACCGGCTTCCGTTCTAAAGCTTTCTGTGTCTGCGAAAGCTTTTGTGACTCCGACATTCAGATCTTGACAGCTATTGTTATTTATCGCGTCGCGCTGTGAGCCTGCGCTGCACCTGTTACATTAAGATGTTAGTAGCCTACGGCTGTTTTTATAATGATCGTGTTCTCTCACTTTGAATATTTTATTGGAGTTTTTCAATAGAGCTAAAAGGCCGAAATGATATTGTATTTAGCCCGGGCTTAGGCTACTGCCTGAGTGCCGCTTTCGCACATGATAGGAAAAGCCGACCAAAAGGAGAAGTTGAGCTCTCGCGCTTGCGGTTTCATGCCTACGCCGTCATTAGGCTATAATGTTATCATATCGCCCCCCACTGGAGTTAAAATGAACTGCAATAAACTTCAGCTTCTGTGCTTTGCTTACCCGCTATGAAACAACAGTACACTCATTACACTCGTCGTACTTCTGCGGTTATTTTGGTAATGCAAAAGTAGTGTAATAAGTAATGCGTTACTCTATGCAGACAGTAATAGTGTAAAGTAACGTATTATTTTCAAACGACAGTAACTAGTAATATGTAATTTATTATATTTTGAAAGTAACTTGCCCAACACAAAAATAAAACCATCTTGGTTTTTTGAGCTGTTCTTGATAGTATAAGTGATTATTTACACCTCAGTCTGGTGAAAAGGGATTAACCTGTTTAACAATGAGCATTATTGCTATTAAACTTATCATCTTTTCACAAAAGTATATTTATCACAATAAATTAGATGACTATTTGTCATAGCATGGGTACTGTGTTCTGCATAATGAAAAAATAAATGTAAACAGTGCAAGTGGGTTCTAACTGTGTCAAACATCCAACCACAAACAAGTCAAAAACATGATGCAATGTTTAATGTTAATAATGTTTCAGTGTATATGGTGATTTTTAGCCTTGTTACCCAATAAAAGTGCTGATTAGATGTATTTTGTTGTGACATCGAATTACCCTTCTTTCTTCAGCAGGTCCTGACTGATGCTGACCAGCTGCCCAGAAGCATCATGGGACTTCTTAGTCATGGACTCAAGGTCGGCCTCCAGACTCATCTTCTCCTTGGTGAGGGCATCTGCTTTCTTTTCCCCTGAGCGAACTTTGCCCTCCAATGCTGGTGTGAGGATAAGAATAGAATTATATTTTTGATTTGAGTTTGAATAATCTATAATACAAAAAGTTCTTGTATAGGAATATAAGGAACATTTACACACATAGTGAGTAACAATGACATTACGAAAAAGTCGCATGTGAAATGGAAGATTTCAAGATTTACGACTTTTTCGTAATGTCATTGTATGTCATTATAAAATATAAACCTGCATTTTACGTGATTGGCTTTACTCACATGTGAAATAAAATGTACACATGTGAAAATATAATATGTGTCAAAGTCACATGTGAATTTGACATTTCCACATGTGATTGTCTCTATTCACATGTGAAAATATTCACATGTGGTTTTCCACACATTAATTGAATCACATGTGAAAAACCAACATGTAAAACACACGTGTCCAAAATCAGGTGGGAACATTCACAGGTGGTTTACATGTGGACAATGTTGAATCACATGTGGGAATATTCACATGTGAAAAAACTAAAACACGTGTCCAAAAAACACATGTGATAACACTCATTTCACATGTGACATTTTCATAAAGGATGACATTACAGGACGTCCCCCAGTAAAACTAACCCAGTTTAAAAAGTGCCTGAGTTTTTATTCCCATCCTCCTGCCTTGTTTTATAACTTAAAGCTAACCTGTGTTTTATGTTTTTCTTTGATCATTGTCACGCAAATTCTGATAATGATAATGGACACCACATTCTAACTACCAATTAACTTTCTTTTGCTCATTCCCTTCATTGCACCTGTTTTAGATTATCTACAAATGGCTTCCCAATTTTTGCAGCTAGCTAGCCCCAGAAATTGAAGAAACATTTTGAGGGGAAAACAATCTGGTAACATGAACAATCCACTTCCCTACTCACAAAAAACACAAATCACTCAGTACTACCGCTGTTTGGATGAAGTCCCTGTAATTCAAGAATTTTGAATGTTTTGTGTCGCTTTCATCATTAATAATGTAAAAATGCAAAAGGGGGAAAGTAGTACTGTAGTTCACTGGGTGCTCTTGGAAATGTTCTTGTAAATGACATTTACCAGCGATCTGTGATTTAAGGGCGTCGACCTGTGAGGTGAGAGTGGAAACCTCTTTTTCCCTTTTCACCAGCTTCTCCATTGTTTCTGAGAAAAGAAAACCAGTGTCCTTACATCTCAAAACTTGGAACAGTTCAACTAACCAAATTGAAAACCAGAAAACAACAGAATAATTACATTAATTATAGCAAAGTAAGCATTTGGTCAATAATAATGCTATGTAAGGAAAACATTACAAGAAACTACTAATCTATTATCAATTAACTGTTTACAGTTCTGCAAAAACAAGATCAAGCTCAAGATTACAGAGGTCAATAGCCTATAGAATCTTTTTTGTTTACATTTTGGCAGGTATTACTGTTTCCTGAAATTTTATTTGTGTTTACAAAAAATTGAGCTCAGTAACACTGATACCTTCAATATTCTGTTTTAGCGTCATCTTTTCATCTGAGATTTCATTGTCCTCTATCACCTGAAAAAGCAATAAAATATTGAGAAAATTGAAGAAAACGTGATATTGACAATTGGTACAGTTACGTATTCAGTATTACATGATTAGATGTGGAAGTGTTATCAAAATATTTTTAGAGCCAACGGTGATACTTGATACAGGACAATATTTTTATTTGTTCTATGCTACATGTCCACATAACGTCTTGCAAACAGTTTTTTTTTAACAACACACCACACATGAGCTACAAGTGGGCGGGGCTACAAGTGGGCGGAGCCACAAGTGGGCGGAGTCGTGACATGCAGGGAACTGGAGCAAAGCAGAGAAATTTATTTAATTTAATTGATTAAATTATTTAAAAAAACACATTGGCTAAATTATCTTGACATCTCGATATTCACGTTTTCATATCATCATTGAAATATATCACGATATTACGCACAACGCGATATATTGCCCAGCCCTCACTGAGAGCAAATAAA
>OMKK01041811.1:0-19945 GCA_900302305.1 Polymixia japonica | reverse complement strand
CGCACACACACACACACACACACACATACCTACAGCTGCTCGACTGAACACCCGCTGGTGCTACCTTCTTTTAAGAGTGTAAATTTGCTCCTGTGTAATCGGAGCATGTCGGTCCGTGGCTAAGTGTAGTTTCCACCACACAACAGCATGCACTTTGGCGTTGTGGCTGGTTCCACTCATTTAGTTTTCTCATCCTTTACAAACCTTAATTATCTGTGGAGGAGGAAGCACTACCAATGCCTGTGGCACAGAGCTAGATGGGAAAAAAAATCACACTGCTGGTACTAGGTGGCCAAGCAAATAATTTTACATACGGGGTAGGAAGTTAGAATGTTTTATTTCAAGTATGGATTGATATTTTTGTACTTCAGACACATCCAGTAAATAGCAGATGCAACGATGAAGTACAGTACACCCCAGTTGAGGAGATGCAGGGTTCTGGGAAGGGGCTTGACAAAATGCTTTATTGTAGAGAGATTTTTGTGTTTCATTCGCTGACAAACGCAGCACAATAAATGTCAACAAGACTGACCAGTCCGGCCAGGCAGAGTTGTTAGGAGGACGTCTTTAAAGGTCAGTGGGTAGTCGGGGTAGAGTTTTGTTTCTCATACATCTATCAGCGTTATGTAGCTTCAATGGTCTTTCTGAACATGCAACAAATAAGGCAGCATTATTCAATGAGCAATAATCAGTTAAACAGTAAGAGCAAATAGATATGCTTACAGTCTTGTTTATGAACCCCCCCCCCAAAAAAAATAAAAAAAATATTGAATTTATTTTTGTCCCAGCAAAACAAACTACTTTCCAAATTCCTGGTGGGCTTACTACAATGATGATGTCCACAAGGACAGTTGCCATTCATTAGTAACATTTTCTAAAATCCATTTCTTTATGACCCTTTTGTTTGGATGTTTACTCTGCTCTGTTTGTTTGGTCTGTTTCAATATAACTGGGTGTTCCCTGTGCCTGGATCCTAACTGCAGTTTACCAAAGTGGCAACGATGAGGGAAAATATAAAGAAAGACAGCATTCGTACCAACTAGACTATGGACATCTCCACCCTTTAATTTCACAGGCTATAAGGGAAAACAGTTAGATTTGACCACCTGTGAAAATAATGTTAGCTGGTTTTTGAAGCTGTTTCAAATGTATGTTGGGCAGCCAAAGACATAATGGCTATATACTGTAGTATCTGTCTTAATTTGTCTTTTGAGGTATGTTTGCTGTGACAAACCTTTATTTACATCTGCATATCTGGTGTTGGAGTCATGTTTACAATGTTAAATTTGTTTGTTTTGTTTCCATGGGAGTTGGCTATAATATTCGATAGATGTCCAACTCTTGTTGGTAGAGTGTGATTGTCAGTTTACAAATCAGAAACAGCAGGTCCATGCCCAATCAAGAGCAGTAGAGGTGCAGCCATTCATAAACTGGTTTATTTGAAGCTGATGCATCACAACAATCTGTTGTTGTGTTCATGGTGTTTATTACACTATCTTACCTTTCAGTTATCATCAGAGCAGTAGCACTACTAGAAACACAAGCCTTACATACTAATACATTTACAAATTAGGCAACATCAGGACAGGAATCCTAACAATTACAATTGGCTGTCCTACCATCAAAAATCCTTTTTTTTGTTTTGGTAAGGATGTTGAAATTTATCTGATGGAAGTAAACTATACCACCTATTTAAATGGGAGATATAACTCAAGATGATTGATTTATGCAAATGATTGGCCAACTGAATGCCTGCTGAGCCAATGTTTCCTGAAGAGATCCCTTTTACTTTCACAATATATGTAGAGCTGAGGGGGTTAATCATAAAATAACACCAACATCCTAATGTGCTTCAGCCCCTTTGCCAGCTGTCCAGTGGAAAGGCCCTCATACAGCCCATGCATATACATGGAAAACAGTGTATATGCATGTCAACATCTTTAAGCATCTTATGTACTCTGCATCTTTTTATCTTGGGATTGGAGGTTGCTGTCCATTTACATGATATATACAAAAATATATACATCCACGTGCCAAATCCAGTTCTTGTTCAGTCTGATCCATTCCGAACCCATATTTGTACTGTAGAAAACCTTCTGTACAAGTCAGTATAAAATATTGTTTCTCTCCAATAGTCCCTTGTAACTGGTGCCATTGAAACTATTCAAACTTGAAATAAACATTGAATAAAAATGTGAAGGTACTCCCTGTGGTTTGTGGATCAACAGTATTTCATTTCACAGCGTGTCATCAGAGATGAAAAAAGTATTGCAATACTGACATCTAGAGGAAGCATCTAACATTGCAAGATGAAGAGCCTTCTGAAATAAAAGGTGATTTTTAAATTCTCCTTTTATTAAAAACATTTGTACAAGATAAGAAAAAGATAAACAGTACAATACACACAATTTTAGAATCACAGTGCTTAAATATAACAAACAAATACTTTACAAGTGTTACAAACAAATAGGTTTGGAAGTCTAAGTTTCCTTTCCCTAGCAGAGTGCTAGCGAGATAGATCCAGCAGCTAGGCTTCTATCCCATGTGTGAAAAGGCTGGTTTCAGGAATGGCCGTTGGTGGGTTTGTGGGGTAGGGATGGCCATGAAGCCCGGCCTCCTGCCCGTCGGTGCGGCTGCTGAGGTCCTGGAACCCCGGCCTGCAGACTGGGGGTTAGCTTTTGATCCCCCTCTGGAGTTGGACGACCAGGATTTGTTGCTGCTGTATCCGCGACTGTATCCATGACAACGTGGAAAAACAGAAGAGGGTAAAAAAATATATATTTCAGCTAAGTGCTATGATGAAGTTTGTCAGAGAAGCCTATGGTCAAAAATATGCTTAACTTATACGGTATATATGAAATGTGAGACAAACATTACAGACCCTCTTTTCTTCTTAGCATTCTTGACAAAGGGGGCTTTCTTCCTCTTCTGTCCTCGACCAACCTGGTTACTAAAGTAGCTGGAAGACTCATCTTCCTCATACTCATGATGTTCATCTGCGCAGCCTCTTGTCGTGTCTATCCATCCATCAGGGTCCACGTCGTCAGTCTGCGCCTCCGCTGCAAAGAGGTTCAAACAGGTTTAAAACCACACAATTGTAGTACGTACATATCCGAACCAATCTGTGTGAATTGATAAAATTAAACATGCACGGGCGCTTCAGTTGGTGCCTCACCAGGTGGCTGCAACGCAGAGTATTTCTGCAAGAGCTCGATAACCTCAGCTCCGTACTTCTCCAGCTTGTCCTCCGTCACGCCATCAATTCGTAGGAGGACTTCTGGGTCAGGGGACAGCGTCTCTGATCGTGGGAAAGTTTGACAAGATAAATACCACTTTTACATCCGAGCGAGATTGTAGCTGCCAACTGACCGCGTAGAACGAAGGCTTCAGAAATTACCAGCTATCTTTTTCAAGGTGGCAGTTGAGAAGATGTTGAAGTAGTGGATGCCGAACACTTTGCCCATCCGCTTGCACAGATCGGTCAGCTCTTGTAGACACTTCTGAATGATCTCCTCTCTCTGGGAGACATTCTTGGCCACGGCAGCCTTGTGTTTCCTGATACTGGAGGCGGTCTCCGTTTCGTAGAACTCCACCTAGGACGAGACAGCGTTAAGTGATTTCAGTTTCAATCGATACACTACACTAAAACAAATGTGAGCTCATATTGATAAGTTTTCATTGTGCCGTGAAGATATAGGACAGCAGTTAGCCAAAATGAGGACCTGTGTGTGTCCAGAGATGATGCTCGCGGCCTTGGGCCCGGCGGAAATGTAAGCCACAGCTTGGCCGTTGTTGGTGATGTAGAGGTCCTCCATCAGGACATTGTCCAGAACCAGCTTCTTGAAGAGACGGTCGGCGTTGTGCCTTGAATAAGCTGCTCCGTTCCCAAACATCCCCGTCTGGATCTTGGCAGATTTAGACCCTGACAGAGAAAGCAACAAAATGGGTCAACTTGGGTCCTCCTGCTGAAACCATATGAGAACATTCATTCCTCACGGTTCTTGCCCATTGACATATACGAACACGGCCGTAGAAAAGGGACAGATGCACAACTCTTAGTGCGTACATTACATTTTGTATTAAGTCTTACTACTGCAAAACACATTATTCGTAGTATGCAGTATCTACCTAGGAAGATGTCCACCAGCATGTTCAGAGTTAGCCGGTTCTGCTGGGCAGTCCTGCCGAATCGTGCTCCAACTTTCTCACAATGCTCCTGAGCAAACCTCACAATTTTCTTCACGTCTTCGGTCACATTTCTCATCTTGAATTGCTGTAAAAAAAACAACACACAGAAATTAATATTCAACCACTCAAGTGGAAACGGTCAGACGGGGGTTTATATATTTGAGATAACGGCAATCACTAAAGAGATGATCCCTACGTTGGGTTTGGCACAATTGTCACAGATGACCTCCGGGTGGTCCTTGCAGAAGCTGGCGTTGAACTTGTGTTCGCCAAAGTAGGAAAGCAGCTGAATCCTTCTGCAGTCCATCACATTCTCACAGAAATACACCATGCTGTGTAGGTTGTTGAAATGAGTCGCTTTAGTGTTTCTGTCGCCATCTTTGTCCACTGTTAAAAAAAAATAAAAAATAAAAAATTGTCAACACCACCATAATTCTACAAATATATATCTAACATATCTAAAAGCCAAGGAAGACACCACGTACTGCCAATGATCCTCTTGATGCGAATGACATCGCTGTAGGAGTAAAAGAGAATGCAGTGAGAGATCTCTCCGTCTCTGCCAGCTCTGCCCGATTCCTGGTAGTAGCCCTCCACTGACTTGGGGAGACTGGCATGGATCACATAGCGCACGTCGGGCTTATCGATGCCCATGCCAAAGGCTATGGTGGCACAAATCACCTGGCAGGCAAGGGGTGCGACAGTGATATGGGTCAGTATGTGCGTGTCTCTGTTTGCAGGGTAAATCCTTCAGACATCCGCTGGTTTACATAATATAACCATTAATTCTATGTATATCACTTGGTATAAAAACCTTCTTTATTGGCCCTATAGTTACAGTGAACAGGAAGTGATGTCACCTGGCAGCCATCCTGATTGATCCACTTGCTCTGCACATATTCTCTGTCGCCGTCGCTCAGGCCTGCATGATACGAGAGCGCCAATAACCCTGCTCTCTGTAGACTCTCGGCCATAGTGTCACAGTCGTTGCGGGACAAGCAGTACACGATGCCGGAGTCACCTACAAACATGCAGAGGAGGGAGGTTTTTAACAAGGTTTTACAGTGTGGTGTTGCTCTGTAAATGTGGACCAGGAGCAGCAAAAGTACGTGGACCCCGTCACACAGCGAATCTCTTACGTGGATAGTGCTTCCTGATCCAGTTGATGCAGTCCTCGTCAACCTTCTTAGGTTTTTTGGGCAGCACAGCGTACTTGAGATTAGTTCGGTTGAAACTCATAGTGAACCTGAAACCATAACGGGAGAACATTTATAGTTACTGTCTGTTGCGTGGTTGCTGTCGTTCTGTTAAAAACCTATGAAAGGCCGCGGAGGAACACGTACACCTGCGGCCGGGTCATCTGCAGTTGGTAGAGGATGTCCTTCTGAACGCGTGGAGTGGCGGTGGCTGTTAAGGCCATGATGCACACTTTGGGGAATTTCTGACGCAGCTCGTGTAACCTCTTGTAGTCTGGACGGAAGTCGTGGCCCCACTAAAAGATGAAAGTTCACGGGCTCATTCACAATGCCTTTTTTGCCACATAAAAATGGTATTACAAATACCGTATCACGCGTGGTGGAACGCACCTGACTGACGCAATGGGCCTCATCAATGACAAAGCGGGCCAGAAGGCCTCGCTCATACAGATTCTGCAGGGCACAGATCAGCCTGTTACTCGCACTCACCTAGGGGAGAAGAACATTTTCAGGACTGGATGTGACTTGAGTTCAAATACAAACATGGAAAGTTATATTGACTCAACCGTGATGTTTTCATCATACACCCCTTACCTTTTCTGGGGTGACATATAGCAGTTTAATAATGGGTTCTTTCTTGGACAGCTGCATATAGATCTTCCCAGCTTCACTGTCACTTTTACTACCCGACAGACTTGTGGATGGGATCTACAGTAAACGTGGCACATCACAAATACTCATTTATTATGCGAATGTCACACAGATCATCTTGATCTTCATGCTTTTCACGGAGACGCTGTAGACCAATGGTAGCGAGAAACACTTACATCCAGAGTGGTGAGCTTCTGGACCTGGTCTACGATGAGGGATTTGAGTGGGGAGATCACCACGGTGACACCTGGTGACAGGCAAGCAGGCAGCTGGTAGCACAGGCTTTTACCCCCACCTGACAAAGGAAGAAAGAAGAGTTACAGAGATTCAGTTATCATCAATTAGCTGATATCCAGTTACCCCCCCTGATTCCAAGATCTATCATGATGTCCCCCAACACGTGTGTTGAGTCACGTACATTTGATACTGACCTGTGGGCATAAGAACGAACGTGTCTTCTGCCAACAGCGTGGCGTTAATTGCTTCTAGTTGATTGAACCTGAACTGGTGAAGACCAAAACGCTTGTGAAAGATCTTCATCATCTCTGGCGAGTGGGGGAAGTTGAACCCTCTGAAGCGATCGTGGGCAGGGTTTCTGTAGGTGGGTTCTGCAGTGCAGAACATAAAAATGGGTCAGTAATTTCACACTGGAAAAAACGCTTATGAAACATCACTTCTCGATTGAAAACAAGAAAAATCTGCCAGTGGCTTTCAGATTATACTTGCCTGGGGAGCAGATCTTTGCAGGCTTGGGTGCAGAGGCAGGTGTTGCTGGTTTCTTATCCCATGGAGACCTGTTTGATCCTCCTTCTCTGACTGTTTTAGTCACAGTGCTGGAGTCTTTCCTGGCCACCGAGGAGCTCGGGGATTCATCAAAGTAACCAGGGATGTCTGATTCATCAAAGTCATCTATATCAAAGTCATCAGTGAAAAAATCATCTAACTCTGTGTTTTCTATATCTTTAGAGCCTAATGAGGTTTTAATAGTGCTGCTCGCACTCCTTTGCACAACATCCTGTGGCCTCTTAGGCGAGTAGAAGAGATCTGAACCACCCAGGGCAGCAGCTGTGTTCCTAGAGAGATCATGGGATTGGTTTGTAAGGCTGTGAGTTGATGGGGAATCACCGATACTCTGGCTTAAGGCAAATGTCCCCCCATTGTCTCTGGTGAAAATGGGCTTGGCAAGACTACTGGCGCTCAAAGAGGTCCCTGGAGTCTGGACACCATTAATGATGCAGTCAGACTCTTCAAATACACTGCTGTCATAGTCCACAGACATGACCGAAGCTCTCTTCAAGTGAGGTTTCTTGGAGGACTCTACTCTGTCCGCAGGCAGACAGGCGGTGGATGACATAATGCTTGTAGTGTCACAAGAAAAAGAAGGCTTTTCTCTCAAGTTGGCTTCCAAGATCACAGTACTGTCTGGCTGTTGCATCCTAGAGGATGTGCCATTGCTGTTTGCAAGAATCCTCTTCCTGGGGGGGAAAGGGACATGAGGGAAATCAAAATGGTTGCTGGGTGGTCTAGTTGTTTATGAGGTGGTCCCTCAAGAGGGCCCCACATGACCATACCTGTTACTTAAAGTGGCAATCTCGAAGATTTTCATTTAAATAAATGTCTGTTAAGTCACTGTCTATCGCCGAATGAGGTAACACAATGGGGATTGAGCCTATGGCCCATTGATGAAAACCCTTGCATTTGCAGTATTATGAGTACTAAGAACCGGGTGTCTGTGGGGACTTGACGTTAGTGACGCATTTTCCCTTTGAAGTGAGGTCCAAAAACACACCTGCAATTACCGCTTTTCGCCATAGATGCCGCCAAAGAGAACAAAACGGAGATCTTCGAGATTGCCACTTTAACCCCTACCTAATCGAGTGGCACCGCACAACAGAATTACCCCTTTAAGGGATTAATAAAATATATATAAAGAGATGTTAAATATCATTATAGTATAGGTTGTACCCACCTATAAGCCCTTTTTAGCAAAAGCTCAGTTCCAGAGGTCAGGGCTATTAGTTCATGCTCAGGAATGGAATCAACTAGAGTGCAAATGGCTTCCATGATACTGAAGAGTTGCTCATCTGGATAGGTCACTACAGAAAGAGACAAACAGCCTTATGAAGTCCTTGCAAACATGATAATTAAAACGAACTTCTGGTTTAGACAAATCAGAGAAAGACCCAAATCTGACCTGCTTTCTCTTTAGGCTCAGAGACTTCATGTGGGGCTGCAAGAGGTTGCTTTGTTTGTGCAGGACTGCCTCGGCTTTCAAAATCAACTAATTTCAACCTGTTTGGAATAGAAGCAATGTAACGTCATGTTGATTTTGAAAACGGGTCATCAATTGCTTCCAAGTTCTTTCTTCATTCTCTTTGTGGTCCACACTGTAAATTATAGACACTGAGGCCATGGAGGTTGGCCAACTGTATGGCATGTAAATCAAGCATATGCGCTTCATTATAGCAATTTTACCTAATTTCCCCATAGAGATTAATAAAGTTAATCTAATAACACCCAAGAGGGCATTTTTTACAGTGATTATTGGTACAATGAACGGTGATGCAATAGTTATGAGACGCAGCCGAGTACCATGGATGTACCAAGTACCACGGAAGTACTGAACCATAATCACTCCAAATGTATGGCAGTTTTTACAGGTTTTATACAATGGTTACCAACACGAGGGTACTGACTGAAATATTGTCTTCAAATTAGTATTGATATATAGGAATAGATCAAATACAAGAAAGTCTAAAGCACTAGCTACCTGGTTGCCCCAAGAGTTGGCGTACAAACCGATACACCACAGCTATTTGAGTATTATGAGAATTTTTAGCACAGTTGGAAGACAACTTTGATCAATGAGATTGCTTGGCTGAAACTACTCATTATATAAAAAGAAGGTTACTTCAGTGTTGTTAGTCACAAAAGTAAAATAGAAACCAGTTTCATTAAATGGCTAACAAACAGTATCTACACTACATACCTTGATACTGAACACAATTGAAATGTGACCAATCATCTAATTCACAACCACGTATAAATAGTAATTTACATAATAAGTAGAAGAAAGCTTACCTTTTCTCCGTTGTAGAATAACTGATCTCATCCGGGATTGGAGAAGGGGGAATTAAGTCTAAGTTATCATCAAACTCTGACTGCTCATCAAGGACAATGACATTTGGGTCAGTCCATTTATTTTCATCACCTGTTTGAGGAAAAGAGACATGAGGTCTATCTTATTTGTTGATGATAACGCAATGCATTCCAGAGCCATGTTTTAGATTCTGACCTTAAACATCCAAAAGCGCTACAACAGATACTTTTACCTGTCCTATCTTCAAAAGGCCCAGGTACAGCAACAGTCTCCTCTTCACTATCACTCACAACAGACTTGAGATTAGCAGGAGGGTGTCTTCGGGTCACTTTAATGGGCGAATCCTCCAGCTCCCACTCGGCTGCTTCCTGAATGGGACTGTCTCTAGGGGACGCTGTGGCTCTATCCAAATGGTGCTCCACCTTATGCGTTTTGATGTTAGAGCTTTCTCTTTCAGCAAGACCATGCTTGTTTGCAGCTTGGTTGCTGATCTCTGAAGCCAAAGTCTCAATAGAGGCATCTTTGTGTAATGTTTTTGTCCCTTCTAATTTTTCCTCATTGGAAAATGACATTGCCTTGACATTCTTCCCTGAGGTTCCTGGGCTGATTAAGCCACTTTTCCCCTTGACAGGTGTTTGAAAGTCCTCAAAGTCGTCCATATCATCCATTGGGAAACAGAAAGATGCTTCAAGACCTGTGGGATTGCCGCCATTGCCACTAGTTACAGGGTTGTCAGATTTATTGGAAGCAGGAGACACCTTTGTGGCAGACACTGCTGGATGTGGCTTGCTTGCTGGAGGGGTGTTAACTGACAGGCTGATTGAATCCGACTTGCATTTTGAATTTACTGAGAAGATGTTGATTTTGGTACGATGTCTTTCGGGCTTGTTTGAAAACGTCAAAGAAGATTTTGTCATCAAACTGTTAGGAGGAATATTGACACTCCTGTTTTCCAAAACATATGATTTGTTTACCTTGGTCGTAATTTCCACTTTAGCCGATGTAGACTTCCTTTTGAAAGAAAATGTCCTGTAAAAAGGAGTTTGTTTTATTAAAACATATTGTACGTAACCGTAGTTTTATGTTGGGTACACAGTCTCTCTATACCACTTAACGCCAATAGGCTGAAAAAGCATCATGATCAAGCCGACAGCTCGAAGCTAACCCAGCGTTAACCCTGTCTTAGGTAGCAGGTAGGCTGGCTACTAAGCGTTGCTATATTATCTCACTTCGTACATACTCACCCCAGCTTAGGCTTAGTCGAAGACAACTTGCTCTGGGCTGCATTGCTATGCCTAGCGAGCTGTTCCTTCAGATTATTTTGGGGAAGACTGGACATCCTCGGTAGGCAGAGAGCTAACGATAGCAAGCTAGCTAGTAGAACCAGCAGGCGATTACGACATAGCTCGTAACACAAGCTGAGGCTCCGGCAAGTGACACAAAACAAAACGCATCTAGCTCGGTTTGTTTGGTTTGTCGACTAGGTTGTAATTCCTTAACACAAACGTTTATCTTATTTCTACTGGTTTGCGTGTTGCTTGGAAAGCCTGCCCAGACAGCTGTATTTGCGTTTTGCGCCGATTCGGGATACTGACTCCTTATTGGCGGAGCGTGTAGAATGGAGAATGAGGCATTTTGGGAAATGTAGTCTTAAGACCCACAGGAGGCCGCCTGATTCAAGTTTCAGATTCATGTTCCCATTGGAGAATAAAAAAAGAAATTCAAGAGGAATTCAACTCACGAACGTTACCAAAAATAGAATAGATAGAATTGTTAGGTTTATAAAGTTAATTGCAACAAAACCTGGTAAAACATTGTTTTTATATGGAAATGTAATCACTGTGATATATGTGATATATTTAATGAATTAATATGGTGAGATCAAGCCTTTGTGGACATTTGTACACAGGCTGGAGGGTGACATCAACCCCCCAATGCCAATGTCTCTTAAATATAAGGGCCTGTGTGTGTTTCCCACAATACAATAACACTAATGTAGTATGCATCAATCAGTCAGTTGACACTAATGTTTCGTAATATGGCTCATAGGCTGACAAAGTTTAGGAAACCAACCCACAAAGGACTTTGAAGGTCATCTAATTGATATTCCTCTGAACTCTAGCCTCTCTAGCAAAGACTGTGTAAGGTGGCCCCACTATCTCTTACAATAGGAGGATACATACTAACAGCCAGTCTACTACAATATTGTATTTCTTTTGTTCACCCTCACTATGAAATTCTGAGACATCATAAGATAAGCTTATCAAGCACCACAAATGCATTATTGGTTAGCAAGCATCTCACATTATGTTTTTAAACAGACCACACACTCAGGCATCCTGCAGACATCTGCAACTGATTAAAGATTTAGAGGAGCTGATTGAACCTTTTAACAATAACATTATACATTTAAATAATCGATACTTCTCATCAAACAATTCACTGAAGTGAAAATCTCTGAGGATATGACTGATCGTATGTAACCTCTGAAGTCATAGCAGTTCATGACTCACTTACTATCCAATAGTGTCAGTGATATCCATAGATATCACTAATTGTAACCACTAATTGTATCAAATCAAATCATCCAGACAATAAAACACCAGAAAACCCTTATAGTTTGTGATTAAATTTATTTTAAATTTAAATTTTTTTTTAAATTCTTGAATCAGAAGTGAACAGTTATAATTGATAATGCATAAGGAATCAACTGATGTCAGAAAATGGACAATATCAGAACGTTCATTGAAAAAAGAAAAATAAAGAAATATTTGGATTCTGCTCCCTTTCCAGCCCTACTGTAGCCTGTTACCGTACAGAATTCACACCACAGGAAAGGATGAGCAGGCAGCTAGTCCACACATGTTCTTCCCACGTTCAATGAGAAAATATCTGCAAGAAGAGCACATTAGGATCATCATCATCATCATCATCCCACTAGCACATTCAGTTTACATTTACTGCATAGAGTTACACTGAAGACTTACCCTTTAATCCCCCATAAGGGTCCCCATGAGTTCTTCACTATCCAGTAGGGGGTGCCATTCTCCTCACCATACCCCACAGCTAACACTGCATGATTCACCTTGTCTGTGGTGTTGTGGCACCGAGTGCTACACGTGGAAAGAGGCGTGGGGGATGTGAGGGTTTACATGTGTGTGTATTTTGAAAAAGGAATGAGGATATTTTGAAAAGGAATGAGGAAATAAACCCTTAAGTCTTATACAACCTCACTGGCTAACATGGCCTAGTAGTAGTAGTAGAAAACTGTATTGTCCCTCATGGGGAAATTGGATTTGCAGCATCAATCATGTGAAAAGCATTAAACAATAAACAATAAACATGATACACACAACAACAATACAGACAGCTTGGCAAGGCTATTATAGTGTATTGGGAAATGTCTTACATCCCTTGAGTGTAAGAGATTGTTCATAAAAGTCCACTTAACATTGATTCAATACTAATAAACTGCTTCTCCAATCCTTATCTTTAGCACTGATAGTTGGAGGTTAATTTGCGGCCCCATAGTTGTAGCGTAGTGCAATGTGTGACATTTTTTCTAACAAACGTGTGTTCTGTTAATGAGTGAATACTAGCCAACATAGTTGCTAAAATGTTGTTTGGTGGCACTGAAGAAGACCACACGTCTTCAGCATCTTGGCCGCCTGGGATGGCTCCAGCTATTCAATATACCAGTCAAACAAGTACAAAAGACAAACAAGTATGACGACATTACTGTGACTCACCTGCTGTACACCCCCTGCCGGTAATGCATGAAATCAGAGGTCACTTCAAAGGCCAAGCTGACAGGATTGCGTGTGGCCACTGCATCCATCATACCCATTTCATCATACTGCCATGTGATAGAAGAGAAAAGCCTGACTACAACTATAATTACAGGTATTTATCTGAGACATTTGCTTCGAATAAATAGATTTACTTACCGCTGTTATGTTCATCACAGCCTTGACAAAAGCAGCTGCCAATTGAGGATTATATTTGCAAATACCATCCTGATTAAACAAAAAAGTTAAACATTTTCATACCTAAAAGCATGCCAATACATCATAATTTGTCATTCTTTATAAAGTTTTGTGTATGAGGGTTAATTATTTACTTACAAAACCTGTATATGGGTAATCATGCTCTGTCATGAGTCCCTTGTTGTACAGGATGTACTCAAATGCTTGACTAGGAAGACCACTAAAAGAGAAGAGAAGATCATCTGTAATTGTAGTGATACAAATAGTGATAGTCTCATAGACATTAATATGCCTATCTGATAACATACAGTAGGTAACACAGGGAAACATCATTTGCTGGTAATACTCACCCGTTACATCCATGGTTGTTGAAGGCCTGGGCACAGTCCACCAGTTGTTGCTCTGACTAAGTAGTATAAAAGTGGATTACATATTGAATAAAAAAAAGCCTATAGTTCAAGAAATGAGAAGTGAGAAGTGAGAGAGAAGTCAAAATATCTCACCAGTTGTTGGAGTTTCCCAGTGGTAATGGCAATAACAGACTCCAAACAACCAGTGGTAGAAAACGTCCAGCAACTACCGCAACCCCCCTTTAGGGAACGGATGTATGATTGTATGGATGAATTAATTAATTAATCACTAACTAAGTAAACAAACAGACATTTGATGGGATAGGACTGACAACTGAAAATAAACTATTGTGTGTGTGGAGTTAGACTTTACCTGATTCTTCACATCTGTCAAATAATGCCCTTTCTTTCTCCAGTCAACAGAGTCTGGATATTGTCCATTGCTACTGACATAGTTCCCTTTGGTAGCAGAGCAGTTCTGTAAAGGACCGCATATAAAACAGTTGCTGTGCTGTCATCTACAACATAAAATATTGAAAACTGTTTCATGCATGTATTATAATACCTGTGGCGCAGTCAAGAGGAAAGATCTTCGAAATTCATTAAACGTCAAGTCAGAAAACTGATTCAGTCCCACTGCAAGAATAGATCACATAAGACTAGCTCAACGCCATTTGATATGTTGGAAACACAAACTTAGGTAATGCAATATGGTAAGTTAATTTCCTACTTGTGAAAGTGTGATTCCCCTCATTGTGCTTGTCAATCCTCCCTTTGTTCTCAGTGAATATCTGGAGTCTTTGATAATACTCATCCAAGTTATACATTTTGTTGTGCTGCACAGTGGGGAAGTATTTTTATTTTCAGAGATTATAGTGACACATATTGTTTTAAGCCATCACATACTCATCAATAGCGTTCTCAAGATAGAAGAATATAACTAGTTATTATAGGCTGTATGGTCCACACAGAGACAAATCAAAGTGTGAACACAAAACTTCCTCATTTTGAAAAGGATAAAAAATAAAAATAAATACGCAAATGTCACTTGCCTGCGCCATCCATGACTTAAAGTGATATTCATCTGAAAAGAATAGATGTTATCCAAATAAATACGTTATGGTGCACAACTGAAAATACAATACATATTCAGCTTTATACTACGCCCTACAGAACATGAAAGTGAAAGCTAACTTTAACAAGTAGCAAACAAAGAAAACACAGCCACAGCAACGTACCTTGCTGCGAAATGGGAGAAGCTGAAGTTACATAGACGAAAAACAACACAACTAACTTTTTCATGCTTACTGCACATGTACACTTCTAGCAGTGTAACTACAAATAAACAGTTGAGCCTGCAAGTGGACGCGAGTAGACAACTAGTCACAAGGCCACTGCTCCTTCTTCCTCAATAACTCCCCCGCAGGTTTCGGTCAATTTACAGTCTATCATTGTTATAAGAAACATTTCCTGAGCAAGAGAGAAAGGGGGCGGGGTTAAATAATTTATATTATACTGTAAATGAGTATGCTGTCGATAGATGATCCACAAAAACACAAACAGACAAAATGCCCCTGAGATAGAATATATTTATTAGATTTATTAAATTCAATTTATTTATTTTTTTATTTTTTTTACAAAATTGGAAATATTTATTAAGCTGTGGAAACGTGAGGGTTGAAAGATAATTTTCATACCACTGGGTATTGCTAACAGCAAAATGTTTATTTGTTTATAGTCTTTATAAGAGTATGTGTATTTAGTGTATACAGTAAGAGTATATAGTATTTTTCTGTCTGTGAAGGTGTTGCATGCCTGCCACATGATCATTAAATGTTAACTGTACATACATAGTAGAAATACATACAAATATTCACAGAATAAGCACTACATAACTATATTCCTGCTAGAAGATTGGTTATAGACAGGATTACAGTTTAAATGCAAAACACTTTGAAATTGTCTCCTACCTCTAAGTCATGGTTTCAAGACCACACTGTTGTAGCATTTTTTGTTCAAGCTTGAGATACATAATTTTCAAAGGATTACACTGTTCCACATTGAGAAATATGTTTGGTCGCATGTACAAAAGTACAGCACACTTCAGTAAAGTAAATTAACAACAAAGTACAAAATACTTCCCCATGTTCATATAAAGAGACAATCCCTCTCTCGTATACTACTACAAAAATAGTGTTTTAATGCTGCAGGCAGAGTTCATTCACATACATTTTATCATATTCTGAAACAGCAATGCATTTAACAGAGTAATATACAGTCACGTTCCACACTGACTGGAACAGAAAAAAGGACAGATTGTCTTTTAATTACAGAAGAACAACAACCTTTTACTCTACAGGAGTATCACTGAACCTGAAGGCTTATGTTTGTTTTATTGTAAGTATGCTCCGTTAACATTGAGTTGAAGTGAAAGGAATGTGAGGTTTTAACGAAGGAAAAAAGTGTCCGGGGAAGAAGTGAGTAAACCAGTCATTGTACAATGGCATGCTCCAAGCATAGTAGCAAATTTAGACAATAAATTATTCCCCTTAACTTACAACAATTAAACGAGATGAAATGAGATGAGAAAACCCTTCTTGATCATTGTCATTAGAAGTACAGATACATCAGAAATTTGTACCAGCTTCAATGAGTAAAATTGATGGAGAGAAACTGAATTAACGTGAGCCCCTCCTCTGACAGCAGGATAAGGTTGGATATTATGATTTAAAACAAATAAATAGACACTTTGAATAGATTTTGCGTTAAGGAGATGAATTTAAAGGTCGTAACCAGAAACAATTAAATAAATCCCTTTTATTTTGGTCTGGGAAGTATAGAGACAACTATGCTTCATATATCTTGCCATCATATTTGACCATCATTAATAAGTATGTGATATTCTCTGTGCTCTTTTACCTGATTTGATGCAATTAGGGTTTTACAATGCTACATTAGTTGCAGAGTAACTCAATAAACATCAAACGAAGAGAACAACCACTCACACATAAAATTCACCATGGCCAGCAGCATAAGTACTCAGAGTGCAAATTTGACACAGTATGAAACACTGCAAAATAATATCATTGGTCACAAAGAAAACACAGTTCTGTATAAATATAGTGACCTCCGTTATTATGCTTAAAACAAACACAATGTCTTGAGCAAAAGAAAGTAAAAAAAAATCCTGGCATGGCAATGTAAACAAACAAAAGAAAATGCATATACATACAGTATACATATACATGGTCCTATGTGTGTTTTTATGACTTCAAATGACCTAAAACATGTACTGTACAGAAGAGCAAATATTTTAAACAACTGTACAAAAGTGAATGTGTATGTTTTACTGTATTAACAAAAACAAAAAATAATTCGGAGGGCCGCCATCATAATCAGTTGGGCACTTTTGGCTCAATTCTAAGAGAAGCTTCATACATGCTTTCTTCATCCAGTACAGAACTGTTGTCCAGCAGATACTGGGCTGCCTAAACAAGGACAAATAAATAGTTTCAGATATTTTTTCTAAGCACACTTTGGCAGCCAATACTGCCCATTGACTAAAGTGTTAGAATTAGTTTACCTTTGGCTGATGATCAATCTTGTATGCCGTTTGCTGAAACTGTCGGATCTCTCTGATGATGTGGGAGATCTGAAAAGTAAACAAACCGGGATTTGTAATTCTAATAGAAAAACCCAATCTATATAGTATATCTCTTGCGATAGTCCACCCCGCAAGATGCCGCTGAAATAGACCTTACCATCCTCATCTTCGAGAAGTTAACCAAGTTATCTTCCGTGTAGTTTGGCGTGCCCTCCTCAATGAAAGCCAGATCAGTGAGGTACATCCCCAGATATGGTACGCAGGGAGGATCACAACTGGTGGGGAAAAATACATGTCATCCCATCGTATAACTTGTTTGCTTTATTGACCCAGTGTAAAACCGCGTCCTTGGACAAAACTCACTTCTTCAAAGCCTCCCTCAGGTTTTTGAACCTCCCCTCTGACGAAACTAACTTCTGAAGCTTGTCAATCACCGCTTTAGTCTGGAGGAAGGAGTTGGAGAGCGTATCAATCACAGATGCAATGATAATAGCAGTAACATAAGATCTATAGAGGTAGATATAGAGGTAGGCACCTGCTTGGACACTTTGAGCCAGGTCTTCTTGAGGCGGAAGACGGAGCTGCGGTTGAGGGAGGAGGTTATCTCCAGTACGGCGTTGTAGTTATGGAGACAGCGGCAGATGTCAGCCACCGCCACCCATTTCTCCATGACCACCACCCGAGCGACCACGTCCTCACAACGCAGGATCTCCGTGGCGATTAGGTTGCTTATCTTTCAGAGGGAAGCGATAAAGGAGGGGTTACTTTAATTCTCATGCAAAAACAATCCATTGCTGTTGTTATTGCGGAGGACGGAGCTCGCTAACTGGAACCTACGTCATTGAAATGCTTTGTTGTTTTCATGATATATGGCGTCTTTTCGTTTTTGTCATTCTTCATCCAGCCTTGTCCAAAGAATTCTCTGTAATGCAATGTAGTGTGGATTGGTCAAGAAAAAGAAAATCAACATCACAACCCCGGTGCTGAATTTGTATATTGCTTATTATTAATGGTCACAGACATATAAAAGGTGTAATACCACTCACTCATATGGAATGACCTTGAAGACCAAGTGATCCAGCAGTGTGAGCTGCTCTGCTATCTCCAGAGCCGAGTGGTTCTCAAAGGGCTCGGCCTTCCCTCCTTCCGCCTGGGAAACACCCAACAACACACAATGTCACAAAACCGTTTCGCACGTTTGTATATTTTCCCCATCGTAGGTATAGATACATAACATAACAGCCACTGACTTTACTCACCAACCGTGTTATCTCTTCAAGGCTGATCTGATTGTCACCATGGTCTTCCTGAGTGAGAGTCCTGGCAGACAGGAAAACAGACCAGTCAAGCACGGTGTATGCAAGATATACTACCTGTGTTTATAATTATTATAATTATCTGATTTGTGTTCACATATGGTAAATTTTAGTCCCCTTACTAAAGGTGTGTATCGGTACCTGATGATATTAGCTGCTGCCTTCCTCTCCTGGGTCAACAGCTCGGGGTCATGCATCACCTCTTCCAAAAAAGCAATAACCTTTGACTTTAGCTCATTGTTACTTTCAAAGTCCTGAGGGAACACAAACAGTACACAAATAAAGGCGGCTTGCAGTATGCTGTAGATCCTCATCAGTTATTAGTCACTCTTAAAGATAGCATCCATAACTTATATTGACCGTCTAAATTTGAGGTGTATTCACATAATGTTTTAGAAAAGTTTGACTTGTAGATAGAAAATTTAGATAGAAAACTTTTCATAACTATCTTTGCACGTCCACACAGAACAGTATTTTTCTCCAATAATAACAAACATTACAAATGTAAAAAAAAAACACATTTTACATCTTAAAAAAAGTAAACCTCAGTCCTTGCATCAAAAGGTTTCACAATCAATTTCACAAAGAAAAATAATGTTAAATCCAAAAAAAATCACTTCACTAAACAAAGCCAGCGTCAACAGTGTCTCAACAGGGGGCGTCATACTACAAACAGGGGTTGGCCTTTAAACATACTCTGGATTGTATTGGGCTGTATTACCGGAGAGTGTTTGGAAACCCAGTGCCTCAGAACATTCAAAACTCTGTTGGTTGCTGCCCTTCTGATGACAAACTCTTTGTCTCCATTTCTCTGATCTGTTGGGAAGCCTGGAGAAAATGACATGCAGTGAGTTTTGACACGCAGCTGTTATGAATATTATGTATATTCTTTCGTGTAGTGCTGTTGTTTGACAGTCTAAGCAGAATGGGTGTATTATTCTACAGGTAAAGTCTGATTGGAGTCCTGCTGTGATTTTATGTGTTTGTACCTGTGCTGGCAAGCGACATACGTCGATACTTCTCCTTGGTAGGCGTGCCTTCATTGGCTCCTGCTGTTGCAATTGCAAAGGCGGAGGCTGCAGACAAGGCGCTACGATTGTTGTCCAGCTCTCGACATGAAGACATCATCATGCCATTGTTGTAGGAGAACAAGGAGAACTCTACAGGGTAGCAAAGTTATAGGAACAATAACTCTAACTTTATAATAGAAACAGATTAATTTTGGTGCCATATAAATCGTGTGTGATATATGATAATCAGGTAACCTCTCTGGTCATAACAAAACTGCTGGCAGCCTCATTATTTTCACAAAATAGTATAACCAAAAATGTAAAGAAAATTGAATCATATGAAGTTTTTCATTATTTATTCTATGGCCTAATATAATGGATTGTGATTCAGTGTAGATTATATTATATTATGTTATATTATATTATATTATATTATATTATATTATATTATATTATATTATATTATATTATATTATATTATGTTAGGTTAGATTAGATTAGATTAGATTAGATTAGATTAGATTAATTCTATTTAACCCTTTGC
>OMKK01041810.1:0-11350 GCA_900302305.1 Polymixia japonica | reverse complement strand
CATGATGAGAAGCAGGTGTGTAGACTGGTGACATGATGAGAAGCAGGTGTGTAGACTGATGACATGATGAGAAGCAGGTGTGTAGACTGGTGACATGATGAGAAGCAGGTGTGTAGACTGATGAGATGATGAGAAGCAGGTGTGTAGACTGGTGACATGATGAGAAGCAGGTGTGTAGACTGGTGACATGATGAGAAGCAGGTGTGTAGACTGGTGACATGATGAGAAGCAGGTGTGTAGACTGATGACATGATGAGAAGCAGGTGTGTAGACTGATGACATGATGAGAAGCAGGTGTGTAGACTGGTGACATGATGAGAAGCAGGTGTGTAGACTGGTGACATGATGAGAAGCAGGTGTGTAGACTGATGACATGATGAGAAGCAGGTGTGTAGACTGATGACATGATGAGAAGCAGGTGTGTAGGCTGCAGCATGCTGTAAACTCTGGAAACTGGAATCACGCCCACCACACATACACATACTGACCAACACAGACACAGAAAAAGATAGAGAGAAACCAGACTACTGCTATGCGGCAGAAGTAGAGGGCGTGACATACATATTTATAAGAAAAATACAAAATCCCCTCAGCAGTTGCTCAGATAGTCATACTTTCCTCAACCTTGTGGCCTCATATCCCATCTCAGCCACTGGTACCTTGAAGCTATTTAAGAGAGAGACAGAGACGTTAAAGATGAAGAAAACATGTAACAATCACTGGCATGGGGCTCTAGAAAGTGCATCAGCAACCCTTAATCTTTCCCCTTAATTAATATTAAAAAGTTATTTGTTTGAAATTGTATATGTACATATATAACAACATTTAAGCCTCTTATGAATGTACACCATGTGGTGTCATGACCTTTACCACATGGCTAGTAATGGCTGCCAATAACATTTTTCGTCAACCCTGTTACCATTCTAGTGAAAGTATATGCTTTTGTTTGTACATGAAAATATACTTTTCTTGCCAATCATTTTTACATAATATACACATTTTTGCAGGTTTTATCCGTAAATACCATAGTTTCCAATTTATTCTTCTGATAGGTAGGCTACAATATGATCTATATTAATACACTATCAGCGGACTGGGTTTTAGAAATGTGCTTTATAAATCAAATTCATTATTATTTTTATTATTATAACTTACTACATGAAATAGCTTACTGTTAATGATAAAGTGATTTATGTATTTGTATTTGATATGATTTTGTTAGGATGCCTCTTTCTGCAGCTGAGAAACAGCGCCTGAACAGACAACTTAGAGATGCTGATCCCAAGAGACGAGAAGCATATTTCGAAAAAGAGGGCAAAATGGAGAAAGGGCAGAGACACAGGGAAAAAGCTGTCTGTTAGAACAAAATGAACTAAATGACAGAGGAAGGAGAGCCAAGCGGCGGATTTGGAGAGCAGCACAAGTGAAATGCAGAATAGCCAAAGCAACAATGGCAGCAGCCATAGATCAGTACATGACGCCACCTCTAAGTCCAGAGCAGAGATCCAGAACCAGGACCAGCACTAGCACCAGGACCAGCACCAGGATCAGAGCCAGCACCAGGATCAGGGCCATGACCAGCATCAGGACCAGAACCAGGACCAGGACCAACGTGAAGATCAACGTATGTACCAGCGGCCCCAGTTCTCATTCTACAGAGAACTAAAGAGAGGTCTGTCCTCGCACAAGTGCATTATACATGTGGACTTCTCTGAAAACTACTCGTGCAAGTACATTGCTGAGATGTACGCACTAGCAACAAGCAACAATGCGCACAGGTGTGTTATATGTTGGTGAAGATGCAAGATGCTCTGCTTCTGCACCATCTCACAATACAAGCAAAAAGGTCCCCCGGCAATCTGGCAACATCTTGAGCCAGTACTGGACTACATACAAGCCCATCATCCATCTGTGTCTGTGGTCCACTTCTTTAGCAATGGCCCTTGTAGTCAATACAGGCAGAAGGGTAATTTCTTCATGTTCAGTACTGAATTGAGCAAGAGAGGCTTTGAGAGTGGCACCTGGAACTTCTTCGAAGCGAGCCACGGTGAAGGAGCTCCTGATGGTGTTGGGGGAGTGTTAAAAAGACTGGCAGATCAGCTTGTGAGTCACGGGTGTGACATCCCTGATGCCGCCACACTCTACTGAGTGTGAGTACAACTGGCAACACAGTGAAGCTCTTTTATGTGGAAACCAAGAACATTGTGGAGGCATACCGTAACATGCCAGCAAACATCCCATCTGTCCCAGGGACAATGCGAATACACCAGGTGGTCACCAACAGAAAAGGCCACTTGATCTTCAGGGATGTCCGCTGTCTGTGTACCACAATGAAGAACCTGTCCTGCTGAAACATGTTTCAGCACTCACCACTTCATCTTCCCTCCGCTCTCAGAGGGCCTTCAAATGATCCGGGCTGAGGAACCTCAAGCAACCCAGTCAGAGGAGCACCTGACAGAAGAACTTCAGGGACCCCAGGAGATCAACTGGAATAATGATGAGATTATCAGAGAATGGTGTGTCCTGACATATGATATAAGGAGCTCTACCCAGGAATCATTGTGGCAACAGGTGAAGGATATGCCCAAGTGAAGTGTATGCACCGTGTTGGCCAGAATAGATATTTCTGGCCAGCCTGTGAGGCCCGCATTCCACTGCCGTTTGTCACTGCATTCTGCTACCATTCGTTTCTGAGATTGTTGAAGCAGAGGTCGCTCTACTGTCACTCGTTGCAGAGGTTCACCTCTGTTAGTAATGGGGGTACCACTGATTGAGTATGAAGGGGCACAGCGGAAACAATATTTGGCTTTTGTTTATTCTGTTAATGCCAAACATGTTCAATAGATCATTTAATTTTGATGTAATTTCAATATCCTTCATGTTTTGAATAAAACAATTGGCTTACATTTACATCTGCAGTATAATCATCATTTTCATCATCTTCTATGCTAAAACCACAAATCTGTCTCGAAAATATTCTGATTAGTCGTGTTAATTTAAAGGTTTATGAATGTCCCATTATAACTCCATTACACCCATTAACTTAAACAAGCAATATTTGTCAAAAGTGTTGTCAACCCTGTTACTGAGGTGTCAGCCCTGTTACTTGTATAATATTCTAATATAATTTTTTTTTTTAAATGAAAAGACAAATGTAAAATCAACTAATTTTATATGTTAAGTAAAATAGACCAGTAATTGGGGCATTCTTTTTTTTCAGAGTAGTACGTCATTTTCTTAAAACAGAAGATGCTGTGAAAGTGTCAATTGTAAATGAGCATATTCATCCATGGAAAAAAGTAAACCCCAAGGGGATTTTATCTTTCATACGGTAGTATATCAGATTTGTTCTAAATATGGATTTAAAACCTTTCATAACAGTAATTGATATTTCGGTAACAGGGTTGATGAAACACACCTATGCATGTTGATTACATGTGTAAAGAAAATTAAAAAATAAGATAGCCTGAGATGGCACAGCACATTTTTCAGAGGTAACAATCTATTTCATCCAAAAAGTGGCTTAAAGACTTTTAAAACAGTACTTTTTTAAAACATTAAGAATGGCATTCCAAGACACACTAGAGAATTTATTGTCCTTCATTAAGCTCCACCTCTCACTTTCCAAATCCAATTTTGCCCTTTCTGTCTGCTGCCTAATTTTTTCCAATGCTTTATCAAAATCTGCTTGCTAACGTACTCTTTCCAGTGCCTTTCTACAATTGTATCTGCAACCACAACAACTCTTTCTGTTGCTCAAAATTTAAAGTCAGATCAGACAGCGACTCCTGAGACAGAGGGACCCCAGCCAAATCAGTAGAAGTACGCAACGGTTGTGGGTAGGCATGGGACAATATGAAAATTTCATGCATGTCATGATTATCCTGGCCAAAATAATTGCGAATAATAACGCAGTGCAGCGGAACATACTTGCAGCAATGGAAATGTTCTGAACCCAGAACGAACTCTGTTTTTTACTTCCATGTCTCAGAATTTAGCACTTCTTACAGTTATCGAATTAATCTTTCAACTTCCCATTCAAAAGACAGATGAAGATGAATGTTCGATTCTCAGGTACTGTAGACTTTAATATGGCTTGTGTTTCAGGTCCCCCCAATGTCCGTGCCTAGCCTAGGAACCAGACAAGTCTGGGAGCTCATGTTTTACAGTATTTGCTCTGCTAGATGCATCTGGTCCCCCTCCCGTTTAGACAGATTTCCAGCCGACCTGGCCCGAGTTGGACCAATCACAACCGTTTGATACGATGACTGTACAGAGGACGGCCATTGAGGCATTTTCATAAACAACCAAGATGACCGTCGCTGATTTTGGATTTGGTCTGTTGAATCCGCTCACGCGAACTGTATATTTTCAGTATATTTTCTCTAAAAGAAGAACAAACAACTGCACTTAAAGCTTTTGTTGATAAGAAAGATGTTAGCCATACTTCTGACAGGATTTGTAAAAAGTTTAATTTATTAACTATCGCCAAAAAGATGGGGCACAGTGAAAACCCATGTTTTGTTGCTCTGATTGGTTGTAGGTTTATCCTGGTCTTGCGTCCAGAGGCATTTTGGTCTGCGGCCGTTGATAACACCCCTTGGAAATCGAAAATTAACTGAGGTTCCAGACTAATTCGCATTTGCAAATTGGTCTGGCGATGTCAGGCTAGTCCGTGCCCTCAGCTGGATGAGAATGGATGCTGCGGCCCTGGGCAGAGGGCCAAGCATCACCAAGCACTATCTACAGCATCAGCAGACACATCTACAGCCCCCAGGTCCCCTCCAGAACTTGGGGTCAGTGGAGGCCCGATCTCCCCTACAGACTGAAAATGATCAGATGTGTGTGGACAAGCACACAGTTCACAAAACAGCATGCCTCTCCTGACTGGAATAAAAGACTCACTCAATAGGCCAGGCCACACTAATACATTTTTATGAGATAATTCAGTTTGTGTACACTGCCGAGGTTCCATGAGTTAGGAAACAAACATATACTCAAATGATGGACGCTCACATATTTATGCACATATACTCTACATACACAACTTCACCTAGTCTTTCATACATACAGTGAGCTCCTGTCCACACACAGCATATACCTGTACCTGTACACACATTACAATACAACATGTGTTTGCTCTTTGAATATTTGTCTTTTGTTGATAACTCTGCTGTTTTTTTGCAAAAGCTTTTATTCCTGCACTTTTCATTGCTCTGGTTGGAGCTTTGACAATAATTGTTTAATCAGTAATAAGAGCTTAAGCCTATTCTCCTACCTCGGGGACAGAGGTAATTTTAACGTCCTCCCCACTTGAGAGTACATGGGGAAAGAGAACGTAATCACATTTGACAGTGTTTTTTTTTTTTGGCATGCCTCTGATGCTGTTCTACATGACAATGATTTGAGAACAATTGGATTTGCCCTACCTCATACAATCCCTGGGCCTTCCCTGAACATGAAATTTCACTTCTCTGTGTTATACCAGGCTCTTTTCTCTCCCCAGCTATTTAGGCAGTAATGTGTGTTATAAATAACACTAGGGTAGGGACAAAAGAGAGAAAGAGGGCATATTGCCATACAGTACAGTAACAAGCTATGCTATAAGTCATTAAAGATATTTGTGTAATTAATGCAGCATATGGTACAACAACTGCTTTGGAGACTTCATGGTGTTCTGGATGGGATTGGTTATACAGGCCTATCATAACGTTTTATACATTATTTCTTTGATTAAGGATGGCATAGTAGTGATTAGTGTTGTGGAGTAGTTGTGCATTGGTTTAAATAAGTTTAACTGTAACACGCACAAGCTCCTACCCATATACCCCACATGCTACCAAATTTTGAATCAATCCCAGGTGACAAATCAAATGAGAGAATAGGTTTTGACTGAGAGACTCAGAGATTATGCTGTTATCAAAATTTAGAATGCCATCTTCAAACAGATGGATAACCAGCATCTCTGTTTTGTTTGAAATTAAATGCATTAAGTTCAAGGACATCCATTTGAATTTAATTGTGGAAAAACAAATAGAGTTGGGTGTCATCTGCATAGAAATGAAAACTAATGTAATAGCTGTGAACGCCAAGAGGTACCATACATATACAAAATTGTAATGGGCCAAGAACCAACCCCTGCGGAACACCAAAGTTTGAGTTAAATATGCTATGGTGATATTATCGTGGAGAATGCAATGTGTTCTCTCAGAAAGATAGGATCTAAGTCATGAGAGCTGTAGTCCACTTTCGTGAGCACAGTTTCTGTAGAATATAATGATTTAAAGCCAGATTGAATTGTTTAAATAGATAGCTAGTATACATATGATCAATAATTTGGCTTGCTAGAATTTTATTAGTATTTAATATTTTGGAAAGGAAAATGGCTTATTTACCCCCTTAATTGGTGTCCAGGGTTTAAATACATTTTGTTATTTAACAAAAAACTATGCATTTTCACATCATTTTGGACCATTATCATTGCCATTTTGTAAAAAAAAAGAAAAAAAAGAACACCAGACTTTGATTAACAATATGATTTATTTAAATAAATGATCAATGTATAATTTAAACAAAGGCATTTATTGGCAGATATCACAGCCTTCTTTGGAGCAGTTGACCTGCCTGTTCCTGTTGGCCCTGTAAAACCTGAGGATCTGATCTTCAAAGAAGTTGCAATCAGCCGGGCTTTTACTATGTTCTAGCCTGTATAAAAACTTAGGTCAAATACAAACTCAGCTCAGTTATTAATTTGTATCTATGGTTTGCTGTGGCTGTCTAAAAAGACTTTTTATTAAAAATGAATCTAAGGACTTCTGTGCATCTTAGCTCTATGCAGAATATTTAGGCCAACTGATTGATTGTCAATTTGAAAATTGAAGTCCAATATCTTTTCTACCAGTCATTCAAATAAAAATGAGGGGCAGTTGGCTTGCTAGCTATAGAAAATATTTGTGTAAGTAACAAAGAGCTGCTTTGGTGAGCAAACAAACTAGTGGTTAACTTATATAGCTAGCAAGCCAACATTAGCTGTCTAAAGTATGTGGAGTAATTTATTTGAGCCATCAAAAGAAACTGTTTCACCTTTTTTATGGATCCCAGTAGTCACCCAGCAAAACTCTCCAAATGCAGATGGGTCACAGAGATGAACGATGTACAGCTTTCCAGATGCGTGATTATTTACGCGTAACGTTAACGTTATTCTAATGTTAGTTATTTTTATCTCAACTCGACACAATTCAGCCCAGCAGACAACACAGAGTTTCCGCTTCAAGGATGCAAATTTGCTAGGAGTGGCGCGTGCCTGGTAACAAAACAGATACACTGTCACAAGCTATGTACCGCCTAGAAGGCTGCGCATCCACAGACTGACAGCTAGAACGCTGCTAGAGACAAGATTGTGAGATTTTGGCAACCCCTTGAGTTCCCTAGTAGTGTTTTTTTTCACATCACTGTCATTAAGACAACCCAAACCACTTGTTTTTGGGGGGTTTTCAAAGTCTAGCAGCTGCACATTCCCTTTGTGCCAGACGTTCTATTTTTGCAGGAGCGTGTACCTGGTGGCACACACAATTACATAATGAATGCAAGGTTTCTAGGGAACCAATCTTAACGGCGAAGGTATCATTCTCCCATAGCCATTACAATATGCAAACAAATGATGATTTGAAAGACTACTGTGATAAGCAGAGTTTTACTTGCAGTGCGCTTCTGTAAACAGAGTGTCTATGTGCGCTCCTGTATCATGTATTTCATAATCAAATAGTTATAGTGTTCTGTAGCTTTGTGTTTACTTGTAACTGTGTTGGTTGTATTCAGATAAGTTGTGTTGAAAGTGCAGGTGGGGGTTGGGGCGACACAGTGGGGGTTAGTCATTTGCATAGGTATAATTGTTTGTGCGTGTGTGCGTGTGTGTGTGCGTGTGTGTGTGTGTGTGTGTGTGACAAAGTAAATACATGGGGCCTGTGGATCTTTCAGACCAGCTACTTGAATATTATTCAGTGCACCTCATAACTATGAGGAACCTTGTTCCTGTGAACCTTGTGTAGAACTTTATTGACATTACAGTGACAAATACTTTCACTCTTTACAGAACTGCGTGCAGTGTAACAGGTTCAGTCCATGGATCACCTGGAGTTCCTGGAGACCCTCACTGCTGAACTTTGCGGTGTTCCCTTGGACACAACTGCTCCACCTACCAAGACACTGAACTCTGCCCCTGTGCCAATTTCAACAACTACAGGCGGTAGATCACAGTGTCCCTGTGTGGCCTGCAAGTCTAACAAAGCCCCATGGAAGTGCAGACAATGCAAACTGTTTTGTTGACTGGTGGCCCAGGACCCTAAATGGTCTGTCACAGCGGCCAGAGACATTCAGTAAAGAAAACGCCTAAAAGGACTAGTTATAAAATATGCTGTATATAGTTCACTGGAAGTCATGTAGGCTCAAAACTTTGGACTGTGGACCGTCACAAGACCTGTGGCATCATGAGAAAGTAGAGTTTCAGAAGATTCCCATGTTGTGTGTGTGTTTGTGAAATAATACAAAAATTATTACATTTTTAAATTACATTACATCCATTTTTTGTATTTCTGTCATTTACATCATTATAAATGTTTTACACTGCTTCAGAGAGTGTCACATTATATCTAGGTCTAGCTAAAATATGAAGGTAGTAAAAAATGCCCAGAAATAGCTTGGAGTTCAGACGGAGAGTAATATGACCAACTGCTGTGCTCAAATTTTGTCAGTGTGCTGTTTTGCAGAAAATGAAGGATTTTGATGCTGCTATGTAATGGAGTGCAATCATATTTCATAAGGAAAGTAATACCAAACTCACCCCAGGTATTTGTGCATGCTGAAGAGGCCTATCTTCCACCCGAGGTCCATACGACTATTGTCCGTGACTATTGAACGAAGATCACAATTATTCCTCCGTGTCTTCAGGCAGCAGGCACACAGACCACCAGCACCTGCTTTCATTCAGTCGTAACAACTCTACTGATGCACCATATCTTTTTTTTGCAGCCTATGAGTGAGCTTCCCGCAGTCTCCCAGCAGGCGTGTCCGTGGATGTGTCACCCTCCTGTCGGCTTTGGTCCGGGGGCTAAGAAGCTGAATTGCTCCCCAGTTGAGTGCACACTCGAGGCGGAGGTACAACATATTTCACTGCCCCATCCCCTAATGTCTCCACAGCAATGGCTGTGAAAGAATAATGCCTTCAATAACAAGCCAATTCTCTGTAACATCACCAAGTTGGCAGTTCCTGGTTGTTTGAACTGAGTCCCTTCACTGCCATTTGAGTCTCATCCGCCTTCCAAGTAATTGTGGAAGGGAACAGAGAGACGAGCTGGAAATCCAGGCTTTCCTGATTCTTCATCAGTGGATTTGAATGCCTGGCTGGACTCACCCTAACTCTGGGGTTTCCTGTATGTTCCACATATTAATAAGTGCTATTAATAAATTCACCTCTAGCTAACAAGATGCACAATGCAGTCATTTTCAACCCATGAAATGCCTGTTTTTATATAACAATGCCGGTTTTAATATCAACACCAGGATTGATGTGTTTTATCATTTTTCAGTATAGTCATATAATTTAGTTTGCAGCTCAAAAAACACGTTTAAGTGTACAGCACCTCTTTAAGTTCATATTCCTCCAACTGTCATTTGATTTAATTAATCAAGGACTTGATGATTCGATGACCACATGGTTCACTTGGAACTGGAACTGTGATTAAAGGAATATGCATTAGAAGGAGCCAATATTAATAACCAGCGTAGTCAAATCCTGTACATGACTTTTTCTTTTTACCTAATAATATGCACTGCAGATTGAAAGACTACCTGATCTGACAACGCATGAGCTGGCCCCCCGTTTCAGAAGGAAGGAGATTGGATTCCTGCTGTGAATGACATGTATCACAAGGGCTCATTTTTGACAGTGTTATAGCAACAAGGTCTTTGGTGAGAATGAACAAATAGAGAAATTATTGATCTCTGCCATGCTTCACTTTCCCCTTCTTACATTTATGATGAAATTGGATATTCCAAATGGGAACTGTCAGTCACTGGTGGCACGGAGGTATGACACTGTTTTAATATTCATGTCACACCTTGTTTTAATGCGGGAGTCGAGTCAAATGTCAGTGTTTCACAGCAAAATCTCACCTGCGATGACATCCAAATGGAAGAACACAAACAAAAATGAAACGACATATTTGTTATTTATGAGTTCCACGGATGGCTTACAAACACCCTCCGGATAGAGTCTGCCGATAGAGAGCAACCTTACGTCTTCAGTGAGTTTGAGTGAGTCCCAAAAAGGTTCGTATCAACAGCATCATAAAAGTCACTTCATTTCCAGATCTTGCAGATATATCCGGTCTTCCCCGTCCCTGTCAAAAACATCAAATCCTTTAATCTGCTGAAAGGCCGCATTCTCAAACTCAGAAGACAATCCCTTCTTATCCTCTGTACCTTTCAATTACATTTCTTATCGAGTCACAGAAACTGACATCAGAAAAAAAAAAGTTCTCTCCCTTTCCTTTAGGATGGCAGAATACTAAAGAGGGCTTTTGGAAGTGCTCCATCACATCTGGGAGAGCAGGTGGTCCACGGCAGCCCTGGGGACAAGCCAGAGGAGAGGACCTGTACCTCAGGTACTGCTGCTGTGTTACCAAAGTGACAGGCATGACACATCTTTAGTTTCCCTCTGATAACTCCAAGTCATCAGACTGTAGCGGGCTATGATGGGCTACACTCTGCCCCAGCGCTTGTGAGGAATCCTCACAGCCATCCATTCATGAAATACTTTAAGTATATATAATAAAAAATAAAGTTTTCTTTTATAAAGCTGCTAGTGCTTTATTGTGTGTTACTGTTATGCATATTTTTTGTTATGCAATTCTTTTTTCCTATGTAGTTGTTGCTTTCCATGTCCCAAGAATTTCACTGTTCAGAATGACCCTGTGTTATACTGTTCAGAATGACCATGTTATACTGTTCAGAATGACTCTGTGTTATACTGTTCAGAATGACTCTGTGTTATACTGTTCAGAATGAGCCTGTGTTATACTGTTCAGAATGACCCTGTTATACTGTTCAGAATGACTCTGTGTTATACTGTTCAGAATGACCATGTTATACTGTTCAGAATGACTCTGTGTTATACTGTTCAGAATGAGCCTGTGTTATACTGTTCAGAATGACCCTGTTATACTGTTCAGAATGACTCTGTGTTATACTGTTCAGAATGACCATGTTATACTGTTCAGAATGACTCTGTGTTATACTGTTCAGAATGAGCCTGTGTTATACTGTTCAGAATGACCCTGTTATACTGTTCAGA
>OMKK01041807.1:0-30608 GCA_900302305.1 Polymixia japonica | reverse complement strand
CTAGTTGGAGCTGGCTGTGATAGTCTTCTCCAGCTCCAGGTCCATAGGAGCTGTGTTTAGCTGGAGGCTGCAGTAGCAGGTCTTACACACCCGGCTGTGCTCAAACAGCTGCTGGCTTGGCACAGGGACCTTCTGGTCACAACAACTGGCGCAGAACACGTTACCACAGTTCCTGCAGGGGGAGACAAAGCAGTCACCACCTGGCCTGCAGTGATGCTTCCTGGTGGCGAGCCAGAACCTGCTCTCACAGCCATAGCACTGGGCTGCCAAGTGGTCCGGGTACCAGCGGGTGACCTCGGTGTCTTGCTTTTCCACCTGTTCCCAGCTGGCCTCTGAGAAGAGCTCCGTGCTGCAGCGTGATAGACAGTTGTGGTCCAGGTTGTACTCCGAGTCTGTCATTGACGTCACTTCGTATCCAATGTCCCCATTAATCCTCAGGGTGCCTCTGTGCTGCTGGTTCTCCAGGCGGCTCCGCAGCTCCTGTACCTGCTTCTTCAGAGTCTCCACCTCCATCTGATGGCCCGCCTCAATCTGCCTCAGCCTCTGCTGGATGGTGTCTGTGTGCAGCGTCAGCCCGTCGTCGTCCAGGTGGCTGCGGGAGGGCTGCTCCGGGCTGGAGGCGGGCTGGCCCAGCAGGCCGTGGCAACAGCGGTGCTGGGAGCAGCTGCTCCGCGGGTGGAGGCTGAGTGAGTTGCAGCTAGCCAGGGACACCTGGCGACTCAGTGGGGTCTGCTCCCCGTTGACTTTGGCCCAGTGTGGTGCGCCGCAGGGCTCCGCATCAGAGCTCTCCCCGTTACACAGCCCCTCCCTGCTGTGCTCGGCGCTCGCAGACTGAAAGGCACTGACAGAAGGTCGCTTGCTGCCTCCGTTTAAAGTCCTGGCAGCCCCGTGCTCTGCCTCAGTCTCTAGGCCGTTCCATTTCCTTGGGCAGGGGGGTTGGCTCCTGCCTTCGTTGCAGGGCTGAGGGCCTGGGCACATGGACTGCTGTGCTGGGACCTCTAGCTTGCCGCAGGCCTCTTCCGTCAGAGTCTCTGTGGAGCTTTCCATTAGGGAAGCCCTCTTATCAGCCTGCTCCACTGGCTCTGAGAGGTCTCTACTGGATTCAGGGTCTGGGCAGGCCGTCTCAACAGACCCTGGCTCTTCAGGTGTGCTGTCCCCAATGCCATTAGTTATAGTTCTATGGGTGGCAGGCTGCTCTGGCTGGGCTGAGTCAGGCTGACTGGTTCTGTGTTTTGCCTCCTCCTGGGCAGAACAGTTCTCCAAAACCTGCCTTACCAACTCCTCCGTAATCCGGGCCACCTCAGCCGCCTGATCCTCCAGCTCCTCTGCCATCTCTGTAGGCAGAGCAGTGGGCAGGGGAGTGCCGGCTAGAGAAACACCATCCTCCTCAGCCTCAACTGGAGTGCTCTCTGGATGGTGACCATTGGAGAGCGGTTCTCTCAGTTCCGTCCCGTTGACCTCAGCATACTGACCCTCCTCCTCATCCTCAGCCACTTTCTCTAACTCTGCCTCACCATTGGTAATAACCTTAGTGACAGCAGGAGTACCTTCTCTCTGAACGTCGGTCACCGCCTCCTCCTTGGTGGCCTCCTGGAGAATGTTCTCCATCTGACCCTCTGCCACGCCCACTGCCACAGACAGTTCAGCCTCCTCCCCAGCCTCCCCCGCTGCCGCTGAGTCCACAGGGGCCCCCTGCCCCAGCTCGGTGTGCTGTCCTTGGGAGGGCTGAGGGCTGTCCTCCAGCTCAGAGTCCGCCGTGTCTGGATAAGTCCCCGATCCAGGCTGGCCGTTAGTTCGTCCTTCCTGGTCCTGGCCACCCCCTCCCTCGGGCCCCACAGCCATGTTGAGCTCCAGAGAGCGCCGGTGGTCCTGCCACTTCTCATTCAGGCTCGGGTCACTGGAGCGCCGGTTGGGAGCCAGAGCACTTCCAAGCTCGCATGCGCTGGGCAAGTTGTCGAAGGAACGAGTCTTCGGACGTCTTTCAGGGGAAGGGGGGGGGGAAACAGAGAGGAGAAGGGCCAATTAGTGCACGGAAATAGACTTTCATCACTAAACAATGGCTCGGTGTCTCCGAGGCTCCAAGATTTTAATGATAACACTGTACAGTACGTGAACAGTTAACAATTACACAGTGCTGGGTATTAGGAGACGTATATCCATAAATGCAAAATGACAGAGAAGGCATTAGCTCAGTGATTGAGAAGAAGATTTAAGGTTAGCGCTTCAATTCAATCTCATCCCCACAAGATATTAATTAACAAAAACCAAAATGAAGTAGCCATATAATAAACAAAAGTATTCAGAATTGTTCTCTATAAAACCATAACAGACCATTGCCATAAACACTGTTGACAAAAAAAGAAAAACACCCAAAGCTGCAATCAACATCCTGTTCCTCTTTCATGACACTGTGACTGTCATGAGACATGAGATAAGCAGAGAATAACAGCATCTCAGTTATCCATGACTACGAGGGGGCCAATGAGATTGTAGTTGCAGTGCAAGTAGGAGGAGAGGAGACAGCCAGGGACCCACTGGAGCTGTGGGGGGCCCTCAACCTGGGTTTATCTTACATCAGGGGTCGGAGGGGGAGCGGTGCCAGCGCGACCAGGCTCACCTGCCCAGGGGCGCGTCCTCTGGGTTGGCACCGGGCACAGGGTAGGGTGCGCACGAGTCATCGGAGGGGGTGGTCGGGGACGAGCTGGGCAGGTAGACCGCCGTCCACAGCATCAGGTTGCGCACGTGACACACGGGGTGGAGCACCTGCAAACAACAGGACACAAGCTTGAGTCAGAAAATCAGATCGGGAAAGTGAAAAAAAAAAAGAGCACGGAAAAATAAGGAAAAACAGTTACTTCTTATAAGTGAACGGGATTTTTATGTGCAAAAATCACTCAAATCCTGAAAAAGAAAATCCACATCCCTGCCAATATGGATGAACATAAACAATGAAAATAGAGTTCGATTTCACATAAACACCTGAACACTATTTGATCTCACATTCACAGAATAAATCCACTTCACGGTATAGTGGAAGAAGAAAATGGACGAGAGTATAAAATAAAAAAAATAAAAAAACAAAATACTGGAATGCAAGCACAATAAAAATAAACTAACCACAAAAATGCACTTAACTTCCCAGAGGGTAACAAAAAGAGTCATAAATCAAGCCTGGGTCTGAAACCATTAACACTATAGCCAAACAGTGGTTATGAAACAGTGCTCTGGGGGACGTCCTTCACCGCACTCTATCTGGAGCCTCTGTCTGTCTTTAGGACGTCCTGCCCGAGGAGCTCAGACTGGCAGAAACCAGTGTCATCTTTTAAATCAACTCTTCAAAACACATTTGTACCCATTTTTGCTTTTGTAGAATCCGTCATTACCCATTTAAGCCTCATTGTAGCTGCTCATTTTGCTTTATTGTTCAATTATCCTACCGCTGTTTGTAGAGAACTTTGCGACACGCTTTTACGATTTTGAAAAGCGACCGTAGTAAATCGAGTCTGTTATTTGCAGAACGGTGGACGTACGGTCTCGGAGTGAGAGGAGTAGAGCATGTTCCTCAAGGCGCGGTTGGCCGGTCTCAGCAGCGACCACACGGAGCACGTCCTCTCTTGGACGTGCCTGTCCTCCCTCTCCTTGCCGCTGTTGCACAGGAAGGTGCCGAACAGACAGGAGTAGGTGTGCTGCACCAGCTTCACCTTTACAAACACAAACACACACAAACAGACATGAAGGGGCTTGCACACACCTCAGGTATGATAGTCACAACAGACAACTAAAATTTCCTGCTACTCAAGCTAAAAACATCAACACGCCCCAATGGTAATTACATATTATAAATTCACAGTCGGATATTGAACACGAGCGCACTTGAATCAATGGCTGTCATTTGTGCTAATCTCAATATAAACATTCAGTTGGATCTAATCCTCTGATCTGAGCCGATTCAGACTGGGGCTAATTGGCTTTGATTTCCGTGAAGAGCGTCTCTAACACTGACCAGGAAGGCCTCGTTGAACTCAAAGGAGCATGGGAACTGCCTCTGCAGCTGGTGAACACAGTCCAGCCACTGCAGGAAGACGGGACAGCGCTCGTTCAGGTCCTCAGAGTTCTCCCCGTGGCCACAGCGATCAGCAAACTTGTGGCCGAAGTCCAGCCACTCGGTCTCCACCAAGACCTGGAAACCCTGCACACACGCATGCACCGCGCGCACACACACACACACACACACACACCGTCACAACAGCTTAGATGTACAATACAATAAAGATAGTTACATTTTGCTTGGGTTCCACTAACGAAGTATGGCGCCATCAGTCACAAGGTAACGAAGATGCAAGACAAAGTGATGTGATCAGGAACACAAAACAGCAAGAAAAGATCAGGAGACGAAATTCAAAGTTAGCAGTGAATGGGAGCTGAAGGTCCAAATGAAAAACCAAAACCTCATAAAAAGAAAAAAATATTTTTTAATAAATAAACCACACCCCTCAAACCGACGGGAGCCTTTCAGTCGTACCTCTATAGTGCGGTAGTATGGGTCCAGCAGCAGCTTGGATAGAGCGGCAATCTGTGGCGTGCGGTCCCAGCCGTCGGAGCAGTGCACCAGGACGGGCCTGTGGTCGCGGTCCACGGCGTTGACCACCAGCAGGGCAGCCTTCAGCAGCAGGGACAGGTGCTGCAGCCACTTGGTGCTCTCCAGGGCAGACAGCCAGCTGTAGGCAGACACAAGGTCAAAACAAAACCTTCAGAGGCTCTCAATCACCTCATACACTTTGTCCCACTTTCATTATGTGTTCATGTTTCACTTTTTTATTTGTCTTATCTGGACTATTGTTATCTGGAGGGTTTAGGGCGGAGACAAGCTTGTGACAAATGCTTTCAATTTCATTTTGATCTGTATGAAGCAAAGTTATAAATGCTCTGCTCTGCTCTGCTTGCTTTTGGTACCAGGTACTTGGTTTTCCACTGCAGATAGAACCTCCTTAGATAGAACCCCCCCACTGTAGCTGAATGTCACAGCAACGCATTTACTAGAGAACGACAAAGCCGATAAAATGGGTTGTTGTCACTGGTCACAATGACTGGTACACCTTTCTCGTTTCTGTCTATTTTGGTTTTGTACCTATAAATAAGATGAGGAGAATTCCACTCGTATTTTAGTTTCTGCATCTCGTAAAAAAAAACCCCAAAAATACGAGTTGTTTTCTCGTTTCTGTCACTTTGGATTTAATCCAATAAATCAAAACGTACACGGACCGCTAGCGTTAGATTGTGAAAAGGTAAAATAAATAGCCATCGCAAATGCTTTAGCCAGTTCAAAGCTGACCTGGTGAATGTTGATTTGCAAAGTGGCAAAGAACACAAATTACAAAATGTAAACAACCACAAGACCATGACAGTTGAATGTAAATTCACCACTTATATAAGCTACGTTCACATATGCTTCCAGGGTAGTTATACTAGTTATTACATTACTGGACTGAAGGAGCAATTAGCCCACGTTAAGACTGAAGCGTTAGCGGTTCTAGTGAGATTGGTTTCACGTCATGTTTTGGTATCGCCTCAGCTCGCTTGGAACCTCGACGGACATGATACCACAAATAGTACCAGGTACTATCCGGGTACTATGCCCAATGGAAAACCAAAAAAGGTGAGTAGAGTAGAGTCCAGTTGAGCCAGTACAATGCAGTGGATCTAAATGTTCTATGATTGTAATTATAGATTCTATTATGCGATCATTTCAAAGATTAATAATAAGATTCAAAAACTAATAACATTTATTTTATAGGAATTAGCTTTAGTTTTTACTTTCGATAGATTAAATAAGGATAAATTAAGGAAAAAAAAACCATTTGGCATCAAGTTCCATTATTTGAAATCCCCAATTTGGCATCGATTTGGTCATAAGCAAGTTAAGAACAAGAGCCTTCTATAAATGAAGCCCCTGCATACTATATTACAGCATGCACACGTACTATATCAGACTGCTCACAAACAAGCTGAACTACTGGCCAAAGGCAGTCATTATCAACAAAGCCTTGCCTCGAATACGGTCTTCTTTACAAAAGATAAAATCTAATTACAAGATTAAGCATTAGAGGAGGATTTCTGAGTCTGCTCCAAGTCACAAGTATTTTCTTTTGACTTGATCCTCTAACCACTGCCTGGAGAAGCTCCGACCCGTTATTATTTTCTGAACACTTTAAACAATGTGCTCTTGGTTCAAGTGAGTCAACGTGATTCAATTACAGATCGTTGTAGGGTGGAATCTGGAAGGGCAGACAGAAAGAGATCCTTCACTTGGGGCTGGGCCAGCCTTCTAAATCAAGCAGAGATGTATGGCCGGGCCAAAACACAGATGTGATTACACAGTTACTACAGTTACTACAGCGTGGCTGCGGAGGTTTGGGCGTAATTGTTCGGGGTTTTTTTTTAGCTTGTAGAGTTGTGACTCAGAGCTGGGATTTGGGAATTCCAGGGGGGCAACGCTGGAGGCGGCGGACTCACTTGGCCGGATCGGGCATCTGAGTGCAGAGGAAACGGAGAGACTGGAAACTCTTGCGGATCGAGTGGATGTTGGCCATGCCCATGAACACCACCTCACAGTTGGGATAGTACTCTGGAACAAGAGGAAAACCACGTCGAAACTACATAAAAAATTGTGTTTTTATTTTATTATTTGAAGCAGAGAAAACTGCATTTGTAGCTAAGGTAGCTGCTTCATCCACAGTACCCACTGACCTCAATTCTGCTAGTGCCTGGGAACTGAGATGAAAGGACCTACCTGGGCATTCACAGCCTCCCCCCTTGGCTCTGTTGGCTACAGCAGCAGCATAGGACCTGGCGTCCAGGATCAGTAACTTGTGAGGCTGGATGGCCAACGTTTCCACCTCTGAGCTGTTGGTCATGGAGGACTCTGATGCGGACAAAAAAAACAAAGCAGGATAACAAAAACAAGATTAAATGATTTGTTTATTCGCTTTAAATTATACCGCTTTTGTCTGTAGCACATTGAGATTTGATTTTAATGAAAAGTTCATGATTGTTATCGTTTTTATTACTATTATTATTGTCTTTGCACAATTTACAATGCAATACAATTTACAAAAAAAAAAATATATATATATATATATACGATATAAATATATAATAAATATATAATTATACGATATAAATATACGATATAAATCTGTTATCTTTAGGCATGTGCATCAGAATCTCCATCTGCCTGCCGTCTCAGACAAGCCCAGACAGGTCACATTGCTCAACAGTGTCAGCTGCAAATCTGCATGATAGCGAGCCTTCGGCACTGTGAGGTTCTGTCTGTGTGCACTCATGGGTGTGTTTATCAGCTGGATGTACGTGTGAGCGAGAGAGACGGGAAGAGGGAACGAGCGAGAAAGTGAGTAAAAGAGTGATTGAGAGAGAGAGAGAGAGAGAGAGAGAGAGAGAATATATTGAAGAGAGAATATATTGCGTGACTGCTCTATACCTGTGAGACAACACTCACCAAAGTCGGTATCTGGCAGGTCGGTGCCATTGGTGTAGCCGCCATTGGCCAGGTGTTTATGTGAGCTGCCGTCCACGGCGCAGGCCTTGGCGATGGACTGGACCAGGTGCTCGTCATCGGCGTTCCTCCAGCCCCACCAGCTGACCTCAGGCTGACCACAGCGGGCGATCACAGCCCCTGTGCTCTGGTGCCTACGGGGGGGTACCACAGAGCACGTCAGTAGGGACACTACAACGTACCCTACTGTGTGAGTTACTTTACATGGCAGTTGATTTCATGCGGGTTCAAATCTTTGGTTCATGGGAGAGAATGCCATTGACCTTGGCTTATGGGACTGGCACACTGTGGCAATACACAGGTGTAAAAAACACCTAGACGGCAGTTGTTAGCATAAGATCTGAAGATGGTTTCATTCAGCACAGGGAAACTCGGGGAGAGGCAAAGACGCTGACCTGTAAACCACAGCAGGGAACCTCTTCCAGGAGCGGAAGGCAGCCACATTCTCCAGCTCCTTGTCAGTGATCCAGGCTGGCACCAGGAGCTGCTGAGGATAGCTGGAGCAAAGCCTGGCAACGCCAGGGGGAGAGAGGAGCAGAGGTTGAACAAGGAGAGAGAGAGTTAGAGTGTTAGAGAGAGAGAGAGACACAGCCACAGGGCTGCAATGCCTCAACAAAGCCTCTGTCTACAGACACCAAATCCTGGGTCGGGACCTTATCTGCTCAGGGCTGTGCACCAGTGGAGTACAATAACACAACCACCCACTGTCTAAAACACACACAGCCTGACTTGTGGTGTATGCCAATGAAAACAGAGGACGGGGATCAGGCTTTTAGCTCAGAGTCCGGATAATCAACACGGTGACGGTTGTCCTGAATGAACACTGCCATTACCTGAACTTGCTGTTGATGTCAGATATCCTCCAGGCGTTTTGAGTGTCAAAACCCATCCTCTCCACCTCGTTCTTGAACCAGGAAGTCACGTGTTCACCTGCAGAGAGAGAGATGTCCGATAAGACCAGGCCAGACCAGGCCAGACCAGCGGCTCTGCGGAGGTTATCCGAGGATGTCTCATAGGACAGCGGCCTACCTGGTCTGCACAGCTCCCCGTGCTGCTCCTTCTCCCCGGCGTATACCTCCATGCACCAGGCGTGGAAGGCGAAGGAGAAGAGGTCCTCGAGGCGAGAGGGGGGCCGCAGGATGACGTTCAGCCGCTTCAGCCACTCCTGACACTGCTCAAAGGTGGAGAACTGGCACCTAGGAGATTCGTACAGACGACACCGTCACACCTTTGCAAACACGCTAACGGAAACGGAACTTTGTAAAGGAACGCTTTCAGTACTTGTAACGGTTCCGGAACTTAAAAACCAAAACGATGCTAAGCCAATACTTATCAAAGACAATTCTTTTTGCTTGCTAAGGGAAAGCTTTTACTCTTGAATTAATTACCTGCCGTTTAAAATTTCCAACCCCGTTTGGGTTTCTAAATAACACTAGACTTTTCTCAGTTAGTTTTCTCAATATAAATGGCCTTAGCCTGAGACCCTGATATCGCATTGCAACGATTCAGCATTTTGGAGCTTTTCGATACTTTGATATCCTTTAATGCTTTCAAAAACCGAATTCAATATAAAAAGAGGGTGTAGTGCACTTTTTAATACCCAACTCCATTATAATAATGATAATAAAGGAGACACGACAATTAATAAATGTATGCATTACTTGTCCTACCTGACAACCTTACAGTCCTTACAGGTGACATGGAGCTGGAACATGTCCCGACACTCAACGCTCTCCATCAGCTGAAGCGGGACCTGTGGATCAACAGAGAGGGGAGGTCAACTTTAAAACCAAAGTCCTACTCTGGTGTAAAGCCTAAGTGAACAGGCCAGCATATGGAAGATAGCACAGGGCTCACAACTGGCCTAGCAAAGGGACACCTGAAAATAAGCAGACTGCATAATCTACCAACCAAACACATGCAGTCAATACCAGCGTGGAAGACATAATTGACAAGTCAATTCCTTTCAAAGCAAGTTAGTGGTGGTCAACAGTCTGCAATGTACAGTAAAACGCTGTCATGCCAAGAATCAGCGGTATGTGGTGCAATGCTGCCTTTTCAACTATACAATATCTGAACTGAACCATCCAAAAAGGCAAGGTAAACCACTCACACAGGTTACTTGTCAGGGCCATTTACATTTACATTAAAATTAACATAACTTTACATCTCCCTGAGCTCTGTTAATATACATATTGTTCCTCACTCTGGCCAAGTAAAAGAGCTTCAAAATGAACACTGAACCTGAGATCCTGGACAGTAGGGCTGAACGATTAATCGAATTCAAACCGACATCACAAATGTAATAGATTTCAAATCGCAACAGCTACGATTTATGTTACACAACCTAACCAAGGGTTGGAAACACCTGGCCACGCGTGGTTCACGTACACACACATGCCACGGTATGCTCACGTGACATGCGAGTGAGAGCAGCAGATGAAGAAAACAACTTGCCGCGCTACGCTTTGACTTGTTGATATCTTGTGAAAATGGCCTCGGTAGAACCGAACACCGATAAGGTGACTTTAGCGTCAAAGAGGAGCAGTACGTTGGTTGTCCGGACCTATTTTGGATTTAGGAAAGAAGGTGCTGCACAGAGTTGTACTGTAATTGAAGGTTGTTGTTTTTTTTACAATTCAATAGTTAAATAAAGATATGTTATTCATATCATTTTATCTCATTTCATCATAACACGTAGGCCTGGCCTACAGGAAGGAGCAGTTTATATGTTGACTATAGCCAATGTTGTGTTGGTCATACTATAGAATGATTTATTGCATATGTTTAGTGAATAATACAGAAGATAAGGAACTTAAAAAAGAAATTGCATACTAAATCACAATCGCAATATTGGTCTAAAGGAAGTCGCAATTCGATTATTTTCCCAAATCGTTCAGCCCTACCGGACAGCTTGTTAAGTTAGCCTGTTGGCTTATCGCAAATAGACAAATACTATCCAAAGAACATAATAAATAGCATGTGCTTATGAGCATATTTTGAATACTGTATGGAAATATGTAGGCTACTTTTACTAAGCTCGTTGTTGTCCAGTTGGCTTTAATAAGGCTGTGCTGTTGCTAAAAATGCCGTTTATCACACACAGTTCAAAGCCATGCATGATGGACAGGCAGTCACCAGCAAGTGGAAGCACATATAGAAAAATATAGCCACAGTGGATTCAAGTCTCCAGTACTTTGGTGTAATGTTTAGACCAATGGTGTGCAGTCATGTACCATTGAGGGCTAAGACTATGCAGGATTTCATTCCAAAATAAATACTATACCAGCTGATTTCACTGATTAGTTCCCTCCTCCTTAATTAAAGCTACATTAATTAGTGAAGTTAGCTGGTAAGTGTTTGGAATGAAAATCTAAATACTGCAATCAGACAATCGCCTTGCCATTGCGTGACAAAAGCCTCGCTGCTTGAAATGTCGCAATTAATTATTTAGGGCTTGAATCATGTGTGCGTATATGTTTTTTTTTTTCCATTTTGTGCATCTAGTTAACTTTTATCAAGCACCTGGCCTTATACAGGATAGGTGTGCCCACCTCTACTCCTCTAGTTACTGGCAGGTTAACAGACAGGCACACACACACACTGCCATGTCAACCACCCCACACCGTGCAGCACTGCTGGGTACTTACTGACACCTCACAACAACAACTCTGCTATCCAAAACAAAACAAAGGGAACAATTACAAACATGATTTATGTTAAGGTCAAACTGTGTGTCTGTGCGGCACTGCCTTCACCACACATTTCTGAGGTACTCTTAAGTCCTGCTTTACATCCCTACCGCCGTCAAGTTTCCTGACCTGCTTGCTAACAGCCTCTACTACTCTTGCTCTCTCTCAGCACCTCCCACGCCACTGGCAGATATGCAAGCGCTGAACACACTGCTGCGTGGTGCGGATGCCTCACCATCCCACCGAATACAAGTAAGGAGAACACTGGCTGTGTTTTGTGTGCATACAGAAAGGAGATACGAGGCTGGAACTATGGGCTCATTTAGGTCCTGTTAGCCCCAGCAACATGTGACACAAGCAAAGAAAAAAAACAACACAACGGCTTAACTTGCCAATCAGAATCACCGGAAATATCGACCGCATGTAAGGAACTGGTTGACTAAACAAGGATATGTGATGAGAACGTATGAGGTAACAAACATATGAGGTAATAAGGATTGTGATGATAACAAAATTTCAAGTATCACAGACAAAACAAAAGGAAAACAAAATATAAACAAAGTAAGCTAAATGATATGAATGGTATGAAATTACACTCAAAATTACCTGAAAAACAAATAAGCAAATATATATATATATCACAAAAAATCACAAATAATAGCTTTGAAAAGGGGGGACTGAAATGACACTTTTCCTGTTGTAGAATATAATTTGCTGTTGCACAACTCACCTGCTCTTGCGGCAACACGGAAACACGGTACAGTCATCCAAATAAAGCATATACATACATACTAATTACCTTAGGTCATCTGGAGCACGGTTTTCTGGTAATACGTACTTAATTTGTGCATAATAAAAATGTTTGCTGTTGAATTTAATGAAAGATGAAGATAGTAAATGTGATGTGAAACTGAAAATAGAGTATACTCTCTAGAAAGAAATGTAGTACAGCACCGTTTCGAAAATGGGTACCATGGTACTTTTTCCAATTCCAGTGCCCCATGCAACTCTGAAGCCAGAATGTTAACATCTCAATATACTATCTGTGCAGATTCACAAGCTATTCATTCAAATATCAAAAAAGCTACTACTACTACTACTAACAGAAGCAGCATGAAACAGCAGAGAATTCAACTTTTTTGTGAAAAGGGAAATATATCGCAGCACCCAGGAGTTTTTTTTGGGTTATTTTACGTAAGTGGCCAGACACAAGTAACAAAGCCGGTCTCTCTCTAACATGGTGAAAAGGGGAGAGGGCATGACCACTACGCACCCCCCAGCGGAACCACTGCAACCATAGCGACGGCAAGTGGAGGGAGAAAGCCGAACGACGGCATGTAGAAAGGGAGCTGATGAAGAGGGTCACGCGGCCCTGCTGCCAAGGGCCATCAGCTTGGCCAGCTCTGAATGCCCAGGCTCCTCGAGACAGACAGGCCCCCGCAACACTAGCACACCGGCCCCAACCTCCATCCCTTCATAAAATATTAAAGACCACTTCTACACAGACTCGAGTAGAGACAATGTAATTCCTTTAACAGCTATTTTCAGGGTGTCTGCAGGTTACCGCAAGTCAAACTAGGCTTTTTAAGACCATTTTTATTGCTAGTTAGAATAAATTTAAAGACCGATTTCACCTCAAAAGTAAAGCTGGAGCATAAAATACAGCAGACATATTCATATTTAGTTTGTTGTGAGCGGATGATATCTATCTAGAAGAGTAGTACTCTGAGAAAACACAAGACCTCTGCAACTTGCATTTAAGACCCACCATATACTTTAGCCCTATGAACTTATAAGGCCTTGATTGTAGCTGACTCAATTTAAGGCATTTACAGCCTATTGGACCACAAAAAACCACAACGTCCATGACTACGCTCACTTTTCCACCAGAGGTACTTACATTGACGACGGACTCTTTGAATTTGATGTGCAGGCGGTAGTTGGACATAGCGATGATGGCGTCCTCTGCTCTCCCCACATACTCTGTGAACTCCCCATGCAGCTCAGGAAAGGGCACCTAGCAACACAGACCATAAAAACATTGCAAAGGGAACAGCACAGCCTGATCACCAGTGAGGGTGGCATACACACAGAGCTGCACCATGATGTCCATGATGATAAATCCATGATACCGTGGATTTATTTTTGTATCTTATATCAACAGCATAACCATTTTTGACGACAGCAGACATTTTAAAATGAAAAATGTCAATATTGCTGATATGCCAATATTTTAGGGCCATTCATAATATTAATGAATAATAACTAGGAATTAAGAATAATTAAAAAATTGCTGATGCATTTTTATACTGTATCTAGTGTGCCTTTGGCAAATTATAAATAGCCAGATGAAGAATGAAGCCATAAAGCAGAGCTTCAGTTCAAAATGTAAACCGAGACTAAAATTTATTTGCTAATGATCATGCAACCATTCTGAATGATCTCTTAACAGAGTGAATATGATAACGTTCTTGTTACATAGTTCTTTTTTTAACGATTACAACTTCCTGAATTGAACTCAGCCCTGGCATGCAGGTTACGTAACCGACTATTCAGAAGAGACACACCCTCATCTTTAAACATGACTGCCGGCCTAGCTGGGTTTTACAGTGCAACATAACCGATCAGGGCGGTGCAGGCCTCACCTGCATGTTTTCCTCTTCCAGGACAGGGGACTTCTTGGGGAAGATCTGATTGGCCTGGATACACTCCAGACTCTGCTGGCCCTCCTCCTCCTGCAGAGGAAAGGTGCAGAATACAATGCTTAGCCATCTTTACATTATTATCAACTGAACAATCTTCGCAATCTTCTTCCACTCATGTTCCACACCAGTCTTTATAAACCTTTATATATCCAGGGCAAGCTGGCTTGAGCATGCAAGGTTTTTTTTGTTTTTTGTTTTTTTACACATCCTAAAAGTAACACAGTTACAAACAGATTGGTGCCTTGGAGCTGTCCAGTACAATCACGGGCTTCTCCTTCTGGCCATCAGGCAGCTCCACTGGGGTAGTCAGGGGTTAAGTGCCGTGGCAACAAAAGGGCAGTTGTTAAAAGAAGTGGAGGAGTGTTACTCGTTCATGTCGCTCTGCCCAGATTGTCCCAGCAACACTAACAAGATTTAATTGGTTTTCACAGTATCTGGAAATGAAGGAAATGTCAAAACCCTTGTTCCAGCAGAGAGCTGATTTAAGGCCGTCTTGGTGGTGCTGTATTTATGGTGAATTGTGCAATTATCCTCTCTACCCATGTGGAACCATACTGTCCAGGCCAATCTACTACCATCAACCCTGGAATGCTTGTCTGTGCAGCTGAGTAAGAGGCCAGTAACACGCCGCTGTTGACACAGCGCTCAAACCTAACTGAATATCCAGCCCCAAAATACCCAAAGTAATCTATTTACACTAAAGTGCTGAAATAAAATTACAGCTCTAAACAGCTGACTATTGGCATAGTGCCCTTAGGTAAGATGAACACATTTCAGAATTCCACAGAGGACATTTATCAGCTGGGAATGCGAGGCACGGATACGTACGCAAAGTCAGGAATTGATTTTTTTTTTTTTCAGGGGCAAATTGGTTGAAAAATTACCTGGCCTTTTGCTGACATAGTTTAGCAGGAATCTATGCCCCGTGGGTTGGGAAGAGCGGCCATGACGTAGTAGAGTTTACTCAGACAATGGCGCTGGTGGCTGCGACTAAGGGAGATTAAGGTGGTGGACAGTGATGGCAGATAAAGGACAGGGGCAGCGGATCCTGTGGGCTGCTGGCTCAGCGTGACCCACCGCTGTCTGTGAGCCAAGCTGACACAGAACGTCAACATGGCTGGCGGAGCAGTGCGCTGGGGCCAGCCAGGGGGCAGCCACAGAACAACGTGCCAAAACACACACGCACACACGCACGCACGCACACACACACAGCCAGACACAGCCAAACATACCCTTGAAGGGCAACGCATCACTTCAACTTCAGTGGTAACGCCACTACGTAACACTACGACTGAACTCTCTGCAGTCAAAACTGTAAGCTGCTCTGCCGAGGCAGCGGCCTGGGTGGGACTTTGACACTATTGTGGCCGCCACAACCGTCTGCCTCCTGGTAAACAGAGCTGATTAAAAGTGAAAATCAATGGCGTTTCCAATTCTGCAAACCGCACACAGGCCACAGGACAGACAGCGGTTCATCTCCAAAATGTGCACGATAAGAATGCGCCTTACCATGGCCCCTGGGAAGGAGTGTGGGTCACCCAACAAGGAACTCAGGCCTTCCTCCCTGGACGCAAAACCTCAGTCTGTAGGAGGAAAAGGGGGAATTATGGACAAGTAAAACCAATATAAAAGACATAAATCATATTTTGATGTTTGTGCATGTTTTACGCAATTACTGTTATATAAAACAAATTACTTGTGGTCTAACCTTATTCTAAAGCTGTGGATGCCTAGGCAGACAGTGACCATTGGAACATTCTGGAAAATTATGGTAGCAATGCTTGTAGGAATAAGTCAATGTTGTAACCATACAGTAATAATGCACAACCTTATTGGCTATTAGGGAAGACCTTACTCTCTCCTTTAGGAGATTCTCAAATAACCACGGCATCTTGTCTCTATCCAGTTCATTTGCAGAGAGCATGAATATCAATGATGTTCTTAAAATGAATGTATTTAGGATTGGGTCTTACTAATCAGTAGGCCATGTTTTTTTTTATCTGACACTTTTAGCTCATTAAACAGAGTTTTATAGTAAATCCCCTAAACAGGCCATTTGCTCAACATAAGCATATGAATAGTTACTTAACAATACCCTAACAATCAATGTTGGATATTTATATTTAAAAACAAGGTTATTAGATCCTGAAAAAGGTGGGAATTGCATTTTTCACCTACTACCATATCAGCTTGCCCTCAAAGAGGGCAGCATTTGAATGTCATTACCAGTGGAAGTAATAGACCAGTCTATCTCCATTTTCCATTATGTGCAGTCGTTCTAGTTCTCTCCATTTGACTTGTAACTGCCACATGAAAACGACACATTTAGCTGGTTAGCTAGCACACTTGCGTCACCTGATCTGTGTAGCAACACTACACTGCTTCCCCTGGCATTTGTTTTGACTGCATCTGGATGTGAGGAGATACGGGAGGAGCGAACCAGGAAATAAAGACGCAGGAATGTGGGGGGGACTTAAGGGACTGGCTAGATCTTAAGAGCTGGTCAAGCTTGTGGCATATATGAGCTGTTGTGAATGACGTATCTTAATATCAAGATATACTTTCTCAGAGAGTAGTCCTAACCTGTAATCAACTTAGCAGAGAGCTGATCAATCTGGGAGCCCTTGGTTGGGAAATCCAATCGAAAGGTTCAGTGGCAATTCAATCCTACATTAAATATCACCACAGTGGATGATATGAGCTGCAGAAGCAGGATTAGGGCCTTGAGCAGGGCACATATGCAGTCAGTCAATAACATATGTGGCATGTTTAAGGGACATAATTACTTGAGGCTACTGTCACAGCAAGAAGACCCCATAAAAACAGCATTTTAATAGATCCCAGGTCCACCACCGTGTAGAACTTACCACAGACAATAAGCAACAGACGATGATTTGTCTTGGTGATCCTGTTTTGAAACTCTTAGAAGTAGGGCATGGAAATCTGTGGAAGAAGAAGGCAAACACAAAATTGGATAATGAGCAAATGCTTTCCTTACGGATTCTTCTATATTTTGCAAACAGCTGACATTTCACAGCAGCATCCAACCTACACTAGTCCTTTTGACTCATTGGCAAATATAGCTGTACTGGTGGTTATGGTGGCTTATAGGTGAGGTAGGAGACACCACTCACATATTTGTGGAATGGGAAGAAGCCAGTTGGGTCCAGATGTTTGTCTAGACAAGCCAACATACAGCCCTAGTTCAATCAATCATTTAGGTTACTCCTCTAACATTCACCCTCAGAAATAGATTAGGGCACCCAGAGCATGGTATGACTTTTCCTACTCAAAAAGGGGATCCCAGATCCCATTAATGTCTCATGTTAGGCCAGTGTCACTTCCGTTTTGACATTGTTAACAGTATGAAAGACAAAATGTTTTTTTGGATAGAAAATAACCTCCAAACAATGGCTGGTTACTCACCAAGCTCGGGGAACAGACATACTTGCCACAGCCAAAACTTTTACAGCATTTGGCTGGTGGATAGTGTTAGTTTCCCACCATTCATACAATAGTTTAAAATATCAGCAAGTGGCCCAACATTATATGACATGATTCTTTTTAGATGTTAGCCAAAAATGTTAGACTACATACAACTCATCCTCAAAACAATATTTTCTAACACCTCTGTTCAAAACAAGCAACCTGTGGTGGGATCCCTGAGCATACAGGCCCACAAATAGTTGTAAAGGTCAGCAACTCTTGCAGAAACTGAAATCTGATCTCGGAAGGTCAGTGAATGAGAGGCTCAGGACCTAGCGCACCTTCTCTGGAGCATTTAAGATGCCAAAGACTCGCTTAGCAGAACCTAGTCCTAACCACTCAGTCTTAGGTCTCTGCAACTAGTGTTAAGCAGCCAAGATAGGTCATTACTTCACTTACTGAGGAACCCAACTCACTGCTGGCGCTAACCGATAACGCATATCTATCACACACACACGGGCTGTGTTTACCGCAGCGGGCTCATGGCCCATGGCTACAACTCAGTCTAGCTCTGTAGTCAGAGTTACACAGTGCAGGCTAAGCCCCTTAGAGCCTTAACGTTACTCCTATCCCGTGACAGTCTGCTAAACGGCCTCAGTTAGCTATATGAGAAAGCATCAGGGAGAAACGATAACTTGTCGAGGCAGTGAACTACATAAAACAAAACCGGCCTACCGATTGCCAAAACGTTTGGCTTGACTACAATAACGGTCCAATGACCTTTTCAAACATATCAACAGCAATAATAAAATGATCGCCGTTGTGTAAAAAAACAAAAACACCCCAGAGTCCATAGAGTCCAGAGGAGGTTGCCATTAAGATAAGTAATAATTAACATATTATTTGGCTTAGTTAATTGTCCAGATAGATAACTCGTTAGTATTAATAACTCGGTTAATCCGCAAATCGTACTCAAACATCACTCACATTACAACTAGACAGGGAACGTTAGCCAACTGCTCGCTAATACCAATGTTTGTAACGTTTAACGTAGTTGAAGCCACTGAGCGTTAGACTAGCTAAAGTTAATTAGGCTAACGAGTCGTTCACGTTGCTAACTTAACTATCCAAATCAATGGATACATAACTGCGCTTCCTCGTTTCTGTGTAGACATATTGTAACGTCAATAACGCCAATCACTCCAAACTAACCGTTAGCTAGTCAAGTAACATTAAGCTAACATTGGGGTTAATAGCAAGTGTTTGGCTTCCACGTAACCAGCATTTATATTAACCAGCAAGCAATATGTTTGTATTTTGCAAAGTACTCGGTGTTTGGTCCTTGTTGCTAGCTACCGCTGCCCAAGCAGTTAGCTGGCTAGCTAGCTAACAGTAGCTATCTGAGCTAGCTGGATCTGTGGAAGTGTTTTTTGTTGTTGTTATGAGATGGAGGGCGGACCCCAAAACGGAGGCCTCTGTCAAAACACACCGAAGAACTAGGACTACCGGCGGACTCACCAACAAAACGAGCGATGCGAACTCCGAATGCCGAAGATTCCGTCGAAGGTCCGCGCAACCGCTTAGCGATGGATAACCCTCGATCAAATAAACATTAGTCATATTCGAGCCGAGGCCAGTTTTCACTGCGTCCCGTCCGAGCTCCGAGTCGTCGTCGTCGTCGCCATCGCCGCGAAATCTCCAACCCAGCACGCTACGTACCGAAGGCGACGTCATCACGTCGCGGCGTTCATTCGGCGAGGGGAGGGAGGGGCTCAACAATAGACCACGCGGCACGACCATGTAAACATTGGGTAGTGGGCGTACTGTAAACGGCCTAATACATGGAGCATTGAAAGGAATGGCATTGTTTTTCTATCTAGAGATAATCTGTTTGCATCACCAGATGACTACAGGTGAAGCTGAAATGCAGATTGGCATACGTCCCTTGATGTTTAGGAACATCATAGCAAATATTTATTGAGGACAATAAAGGTTTTGAATAGGTAATCTGGGTAAAACAGAACTGTGTGCATACGTGCATGTGTGGGTGTACAAGGAAGCTTGCCATTCCTTAATATAAAGAAATGAAAACACAACACAGCAGGATCTTAAACAATTATGTATTGAATGATGGCTTGATACACATGTAAATTTAATTTCAAGACGCTTGGCATACTTTTGTCCATTCTTTAACATTTAATAGCCTACCTTGAAATATGTGGTATAAGATAGTTATTTAAGCCTTTAGGACACTTGTTTCTCTTGTTGGCTCACAGCTGGAACTTCAAAGTACATTTTCCCTTAATGACAAACCCTCACTGTCAGAGTTGTAAATATTGACATGTATCCATATTGACAACTCTGCATGCAATCACTCAAATTTTGATGACCGGTTATTTAGTGACTAATGTCAGTTTAAAAAAAAGAAAAAAAGAAAATGTGTAGGCCTCTTGATACAAAAAGCTTAGCTTTTTCTACACTGGGCTAGGAAGAGCCACTCAAATCACAATTTACCACAGAGTATTAGTCCTGTGAGGACAATGCATGAGGCATGATATGGCACAAAAATCTTGATTTTAAAATATTCCTTTAGAAAAAATATTAAATGGGGCTGTTTTGAGTCCTGATTAAGAATAATTCTTTAGTTGGTATTATTTAACTTGCCTCATCAGACGACATTGTGAAAGCCAAATTTATCAGCTGTGACATGCATGGACTTTGCTATTGTAAAAACAGTTAAGTGGTGATTCGATATCCATGAGCCAGAACAACAATAGAAAACAGTCTATCCCTCGTCATGTGATCAGAATGGAATTGCATGCAAATTGAAAGAATGAGATGAGGTTTACATGAAGAGGTAATGGGCTTGATAAATACATTTCATTTTCAGCCATATGTCCATGTTACCACGTAAGACAATGAAATCTCAATATAAGGAATGTTATTCTAATCATACAGTATATTGTGCACAAAAATGGAGGTATGAAAACCAGAGAACAATCTTCTGAGGCTCCATGAAAAAAATTCCATATTTGTGAGATTAATGTCTGCCAAGATTTCAGAAATGATACCCATAAAGTTCATTCTGGTAGCTCGCTCCAACAATCTACACTGTACTTTGACACGTCTGTGTAATGAATTACAAAACAGCTACAACTCTTAAGAGCCAAACATTGTTTTCTGCAAATTTGCATTTCCCCTAAACTTACAGCTTCCATAATTCCATTTAATATATAACAGATTCATTCTCTACACCAGGTACTATTTGTTTATTATCATATTCACCACCACTGATGAGAGCAACTGTTTCAGTAAAGCTTTAAAAAGCAAGACTACCCTGAGAGAAGGTCTAAAACGTGGGCAAGCTTGCCAGACCAGAACTGGCTTCAATGGGTTTGGTTTATTAAATCTGTACACTCTATTTCAATATAATCAGCACATTTTGTTCCAAGAATGAAAGATATTATTTTCAGTAATTGTGTAATATATATCTCTACATAATACAATCCAAGTCCTCTGAACTATTTAGACATGTGCAAGTGTTTACTACCAACTTCAACAATATAGCAAAGGCAAAGACTTGTGGACACTACGTTAGGATAATTTCGATATTTGAATTTTTCTTGACTCCTCACAATTATCAAAATCTAAGTGCTGTAAGTAGTTCATACACGAGGTATTGAATATCTAGTTAATTGTTCTGAGTATAAAACAGAGGCAAATACATAAAGAACAACTTGCAAGCATGACAAATAAACTTCTACAGACACAATACACAAGTGGTTAGGGGCAAAGATCATATGAGGGGATACCTGTAAATTGTGTGTCCTTGAACATACTATACTTACAAACTGAAGGTTTTCATTTCGATTAGAGGTCATACGTTATGTGTCATGCTCCCAAATACTGTGAGAGAGAGAGAGCCCCCAACACTTAACAAGCTTGGTGGTGGTGTGCTGTCATGTTCACATCAACTATACTTTTCACTGCCCTGCAATGAAAAAAAAAAACATCATCTCAAGGAGATGAAGTCTAAGTGTTTCATTAGTATAGTACAAGTAGAGTTATTCAAGCGATAGTAAATTAGCACATCCATGGGCAGAAAAAAATCAGCTAACAGTCCATTTCCAGAGCACTCGAAAGGTATACAGCGGGAAACAGGAAACTATGTCTAAGAGGCCAAAAGGAAGATGGAATTATTTGCCCCCCTTGCGCCCTTTAGCTTCAAAGAGCAGCATGTCTTATATAACAGAAATAATAGCTTTTACTCATCAACAATCCACCACTAGCTATGTATTGGAGCTCGGCGTGTCTGAGGCATGATACAAAGTAATATTCCTCCATTTATTCAAATAATGGTGGGTCATGTGTACGTATAAAAACAAAAGCATGGGCATAGCATGATGTGCATCAACATAATCTGAGGTAACCGGGTGTCCTGTGTCTTGGCCCGGTACAGTCTGAGAACCAGCGCCTTAGAGGGTCAGAGAGGTAAAGAAATCATGTAAACTGTGCTCATGTGTAGTGAATGTTTCACTTACTACCAAAAAGCACAAGGGCCCTAAACTGTAAACCTCGAGGATTATTTAAAAAAACAAAAAAAACAAAAAAACACTAAAATATTCTACTCGTTAGTTTTAACGTTTTCCTTTTTTGTTATTTTTTGCTGAGTTTTCAACTTTTTTTCTCGTGTTTTTGCTCAAGTATATCACAGGTGACTAACTACAGAGGATAACAGGGTAAGGTGAGTACCATGCTACATCAGGTTTAGAGAAGGCTATTGCAGACAATTCTACAACATGTACAACCACATTTTATACGTCTGAGATACAAATATTTCAAAACATATCACCAAGAAACTAAGTACATACGAGATGTTGAATATTTAGAGTCTTAAAGGACTATCCCTCAGTCAGTAGTAGGATTTTATGTTACTTGACTTAAACTGTCCCGTCTTACAGACAAAATCTGAAAAATTGCTATTCAAAAAGTAGCAAATTTGGTCATTGTCTCTTTTCAAATAATTATAGTGCTTTTGATGGCTTAAGACAGGGGTCTTTTTTTAATCTCACCCAGTGGCAATCTACAGAACTTCAGTGTACATTTCATGACACCATAGCTGCAAAAGTCTTCACGTCAAGTCCAATAGGTAAAACAACAGCTAGTGCTGTCACATATATTTCAAAGTAGTATGCATTATCAAAAAAACCTAAAACACATTTATAAATATTTTTTTTTTCTTTCCTAAAAGTTCTCTTAGGGAATTTGTTTGAAGGTTTAGCTCTGGTTTCCCATTTCCTATGAGCAGTTCTCAGTCTGAGAGGACAGGCCTTCAGGAGCCAGGCTCCGATCCAAGTGTTCTGGAAGCTTCTCTTTGAGAGTCTCCTGTGTGCCATGCGGGTCATCAGGAATGGATGCATGTGAAGGTGGACCTAAAACTCCCACTCTAACGTTTCCTCTCGATTGGCTGCTCGCTCTAGCCTGTGGATGATGTTGTTGAGGTTGGCCATTTTCTCATTACGTCTCTGAGTGCTCCTGTTGAGTTTGGGGCTTTGGAGTGGAGGAAGAGGGTTAGGGTCCAGGCTGTGATTGGTGCTTGTTGAGGGTGGGTTGGGCAGCGAGGGTGATATGGGAGCTGAGGAGGAGGGCACGGGAGAGACTGACATCATGAGGCCAGGTGAGGAAGCAGCAGAGGGGGAGTTGAGGGAGACCTCCAGACTGCTGCGGCAGGGCTCCGACGAGGCTTTGAAGCTGACCGGGTCAACAGGTGATTTGCTGGAGTCTTCTCCCTCGTGCCTGGACTGGTTGGCTCTCTGTGGACCATCTATGGAGAGTGATCCATGGTAATGCCCCTGAGCCTGGCTGCTCATCCCCTCCTCTTGCCTCAGACCAGCCAAGTGGGGCTCACGACAGCCAGCGATGGAGTCCTCGTGCTCACTTTTCAACTGCGGGAATTGTACTGCCATAGAAAAACACTGCACCCTTGACTGTCTCATGTAGCCCTCCCTTCCATCCTCCCCGTCATCTTCCCTGTCGATGGCCTCCTGTTTGACATGAGGCAGTGCTGTGTTGGCGCTGAGTGGACGGCCGGAGTGGGGGATGTGTCCTGAGGGCTGCTGCAGCCTCCTGTCCTCTCCGTCAGAGTGGGGGCTACGTGTGACCGAGGGGGAGTAGCTGTGGTGCTCTGCATCTGTGTCATTGTCCGGCAGACCTTCCATCAGCACCTCCCGTCGCATCCTGGACCTGCACACAGACGCACACGTTGCTGTTAGAACGACACTCGGAAGACAGACTAGCTTACCCACAAACACTTAAGGGCTACAGTGGAAGACCAACGCTTTTACATTTCAGGGATTTAGCTGATGCTCAACTGCAGAGAAACTGACAGCAACTGCATCAGCACTCACGCTTACAACAGATGCAGCCAATAGTAAAGACTGCAAAGGTACAAAGAAATGCAGACTGGCCTGTAGTTGTGGAACCAGTTGATGACGGTGTTGGTTTTGAGGTTGAGCTGGGCGGCCAACATCTCAATGGTGTTCTGAGAGGGGTAGGGCTCCAGGAGGTATGCTTTCCTCAGTGCCTCCTTCTCTTCGGTCCCCAGCACCACGCGGGGCTTCTTCACCTGGCTGTAGGGACACAGGTCCAGGGAGGCCAAGGCTGGGCTCACACACTCAGAACGTGTGCTGGGTGAGTCACTGTCTGATCCGGTGCTTAGCAGCCCATACCGCCTCTTCAGGTAGGCTAAACAGAAGACGGATAAGGGTTAAGGGGATTACATATACAATAACAAAGTCTGTAATCAGTTTTCAGCGCATGCTATTGTAAACACTTTAACAGTACACCTACAAACAGGTCCGTGAACTCACCTTTCTTCTCCATCTTTTTCATGTCCCTCAGTTTGTCTACGTTGTGAGGGTCATTGAGCCACAGTTGCATGCGCACAAAAGGCTCCCTGCCTTTCAGGCTGAGTTTGTGCCAGGGTTTGGGCCTGGAGAGGAGGTCCGACACCGAGCCCTGCGTCAGACCCAGGATGCTCTCCCCAAACAGACGCTGGCCTGTGGGACACAAACAGCTGTGTAAGCAACACATACAGTACTTCACCTATGCATGAAGCGTGTCAGTTGAACCCGACTGTGTGAACGTCTTAACATCCGGCGTGTTACGCCTGCGCAGACTCACCAAGGTTGTTGTCGGTTAGCACCTCCTTGACCTTCTTGGTGATGGCGTAGGTGTCTAGCTCTGGGGACATGGCCACCAGCTCCTGGATGCCCAGAGGGGTGGTGGGCTGATGCAGGGTCATCAGACTGGGAGTGGACTTCCCTCCCTCTGGGTGGTGGGCCAGTCCCAGCCCCATGCTCTCAGGCTGCTGGTTCTCCTTGCTGCTCTCCAGAGCCAGGCTGACGGGTTCAACAAGCGGGCTTGGGTGGCTCTCCGCCGGGCTAGGGGGCGGGGAGGGTGAGGACTGGGCCGTCACAGGGCTTTTATCTGGGAATAGGATGTATCATACCACAGTACATAAGCCTCTAGCTATGGATGCAGCCATTGCAAAATATTGTTTTGCGTGAACAGTGACCTGCTGCTGCAATGTTTCTCTGCCCCAAAAAAGAATGGTTTGGAAAATTTAGATTTTGCTTTACTTTTTAGATGTCAATAGACACAAAAACTGGCTGGCAAGCAGTTGTATAATAAACACATTTGATGTTACCTATTCAGTTCTACTTCACACCATTTACATCACACCAAGAACAGGCTGTAGTGGGTGTTTCAGCATTAATGAAGGATATACGCATGATGGAGGATTACCTCGGCAAGTAAAGACAGATTAAACTATGGGATGTATGTTTTAATACATGCAGTAAAAACATGCAGCGTGCAAACTTGACTGTAGAGGGCATTATGGAATGCAAAGTTATGCGTGCTTCAAGTTGTTTGGAATACATTTTGGTTATTTAAAACTAGTCCAATTATTCCACAACTAATGTTGTGTGTGTGTGTGTGTGTGTGTGTTTGTGTGTGTTGTGAATGGTTCTCTCACCCTGAGTGTGGCCCTGGTTAGGGAGCTGGTTGAGGCTCTGGCCTAGCTGGTCCAGTAACCACAGCTGCATGCGGATGAATGGCTCCCTGCCTTTCTGGGTCAACTTACTCCAGGGTTTGGGTCGAGACAGCATGTCACTCACGCTGCCTTGAGACAGGCCTAGTACCTGCGGAGGATTCCAGGCACCACATAGTACAAGTTAATTTACTGTAACTGAATGCACTATACGCTACAACACTAACACTATTAGCATAATTGGGCCATTACAGTCGAAAATCAATTGAATGGTTTTCCGAATTACTAAAAAGAAAGAAAGAAATCTATCTGCCGAAGAGAGAGTACATCTTGGCACATCATTTAGGATGACCTCAGTGAGACACTTCTGGTGAACAACCACTAGAGGGCAGCAACATACCGCAGGAATTCACGTTCAGTGTAGTCGAGCACTCAAAACTTTTTCTTTTTCAGTACTGCGACACACTTCATCAAGGTGTATGAAAAAAAAAAAACTCCCAGTGCATCGAGTTATTGACTGTTTGGAAATGTCACATAGTGATTTGTATGATCATACGCAATTAAAGATTGCACAATGGCCAACATGCATTGATCTGGGGACTGTGTGTATAATAAAGAAACATGGTACATCTAAATTAAGGTAATGAGATATTTTTCTGTTTCCTTCATTTTTTTTTTTTTCTTTTAACAAACTGTCAGTTCACACATGAGTGTGAAACAATGGTCTAAGGAAGCTACTTCACTGTGTCTTGCTTGAATTTATGATGGAATACAACTTGCTATAAAAATCCATATGTTTTATTCCCACGGTTTACAACAACCCAATCACTATTCATACATTTAAACATCTTGCACCAAAAGCCAGAAGCCAGAGAATTAAGAACTGAACCCGCAATATCATCAAGATTTAAACATTTCCATAAAATCCGTAATGTCTCCTCCATCTGCCTCATATAGAGTGAACTGTGACGAAGGTGACGAAGGTGACTAGAGGACATACTAGAGGGACTTTCTGGAAATAAAACGACATTTTCTCACTGTAACAGACCGTCGCTCATTCGGGCACAAAAGCGCAAACAATCAATCTGTGGTTCTGACGAAAAAAAGAAAGAAAAAACACGTTTATTGTCTACGGACCAAGTATGTCACATGTTGATGATTTCACAGGTTTGAGTCCATGTTCTGTGATCTACAGCGATGGGAAAGATATGCTCATGATAGCAAATATCTATTGGACTGTCGATAGTGTGAATGTGAATTTTAAGTATTATTAAGTATTCCCCATTTACCGAGGGGAGACAAAGGTACATATAGTATCTTTGTAACTAGGATTACAGAAGCCAAGGATACATATCTGCCTGCACTCCATATTGAGTATGTTCCTAATTAATATGTTTTATTCATCACATTAAGATTATTACACCCCCAATCCATATATTTAATCAATCACATGATGACTGATTAAACATATTTAAGGTAATCTTTCTTAATACAGTGATCTTTTCTATGGACTGAACTGCTGGTTTGTCGGACCTGCAGGTATATCAGGATGTGTGCATTTCTATCAATCTGAAAGAGCAACAGCTGACCTTTTCACCAAAGATCCTCTGACAGATGCCATTCTTTGCCAGCTTCTCCTTCACCTGTCTGGTGAGTTCGATGGTGTCCACCTCCCGGTACATATACATCTCATACTGCTCCGGAGTCAGCGGGGGTACGGTGGGCTTGAGGGCCCGGGGGATGTAGGCCGGGTAGTAGGAGAGCCGCCCGGGGCCGGGGCCCGGGGACTCGCCGCTTACCGATGCGTCCGACTCCACCTTCACCTCCACAGGCCGGCCCAGCCCCTCCTCTTCGGCCCCGGAGGCCTCCTCGCTGTTGGGGAGGCCCTCGCCGTTCTCCAGGCGGGGCCACGGCCGGGGCAGGGCGGAGGGCCCGGAGGAGGACGAGGACAGGGAGGGGGAGACGGAGGTGAAGGGCCGAGAGCCGACTCCGCCGACCAGACCCAGCGGCCCCCGCTCCAAGGACCAGTGCTGGTCAAAGTAGGTGCCCGCCTCGCCGATCTCCGATTTGACTTTGCGGATTATGTTCTGGACGAAGGCAGCAGGGGAGAGCACGCTGAGGGGGGTCTGGGGGCTGCTGATGGGGTTGGCCATGCACACGGTAACGGAGCCTCCTTCCTCCTGTTTAATGAAGGTGGGTAAAGGTGGGCCCTTAGAGCGCTCTGGGGGCCCCAGACGTTCCACCTGGGCCCCTGTGCTGGCAGTGGAGGCCCTGCCGCAGGCTTCCATCTCCAACAGGGCATGCTGCTGTGCCTCCATCTCCCTCCTGGCTTGTTCCAAGATGCTCTTTATGGTGTCATCAGAGCTGCTGCCTGGCCCATTACTGCTTCTGCCTGATGAGCTGTTCAGAGACGATTTGCCATCACCTGAAGAAAATAGACCCACACACTTAACACCGACGCACACCGAATCCACCTCCACCAGCTTTCACTGACAATACAAACAAGAAAAAGCTGAGGATAGAGGATATCACGGCCAATGAAAAATATCCCACACTACGACTTTGAACTGTGACTTATCACCCCCGGCTCCCCTCTCACCTCCCCTCTGGGACTGGATCTCTTTCTTGGCCTGCTCCAAGATATTCTTGATGGCATCATCTGACCCAGTTTCAGGAGTTCGGATGCGAGGAGTGATGCTCCCTGCCACAGAGGGTAACAGAAAGAGATAGAGATGGAGAGAGGGAGGAGGGGGGTGAGTGGGATGGTTGATCAGAGAGCAGTTCCAAGGCTTTGCTTTTGACTGGTAGATCAATGGCTGCCTTTGAGAGCGTGCTGTCTGAGGTTGCAGTATACGGGAAGCTAAACTTTCAAAAAGATGTGAATCTAGGGAGAAAACAAAGTTACACTACAAACATGGCAGAGGAAGCCATGGAGAAGTTAGAGATGAGGGCCAAGTAGATTAAAAGGTTTAATCGTAGACAGGTCCAGTAGCTAAACCACAGACGCGAGACAAAATGACCAAATCTACAAAAAAAACTGAAACCGGCATAAATCTGCTTCATACACTCTACTTGCTTAAGGTTAAATCCCTCGGAGATAAGATTAACGTTCTTAAGGCTCTTAACGTTAAGTTAAGAACATTATTTTCCCAGCTGAACACGCATATTTTCTAATATTTATCTATCACTATAATTTCCCTGCTACGCTCTTGTCAGCTCACCTCTCTGGCGGACCTGGATGGTCCTTAGAGCCAGGATGTTCTGTTCATCAGAGAGGAACTGCTTCATCTTAATGAAAGGCTCTTTGCCTTTCACTGTCAACTTCCTCCAGGGTTTGGGTCGGGCCAAAATCTCACTGACCGAGCCTTGGGACAGGCCCAGCACGTAGTGGCCAAACACGCGCTGGCCAATGTTATGCTTCAGCAACTGCTCTTTCACCTGGAAGGCAATCTCCGCTGTGTCTAGCTGGTCCTCGTCACCTGCGCTTGAGCTGCCGCTTTCTGATTGGTCGCTGGGCAGGCCGGCTTCAATGCCGCCCGCCCCCGCAGGTCCCTGATTGGCTGACATGAGGGCTGCCTTGGCTGCATACAGGGCGGTGGGGAAAGCCATGAGGCCGCTGCCCTCCTTCTTAAAGAGCGGAGAGAGGAGCTGCTTGTGGAGGACGTGGTCCCCCGACAGCCGGTCCCCAGAGCACGGGGACACGGAGAAGGGACGGGGGAGATCGTGGCTGGAGGACGACCCGTCTAGGGTGGGGGGACCGGGGCTGGGGGAGGCGCGGCCGTCCGCCTGAGAGGACGAGGAGTGGGAGCCAGGTGGCCTGCCCACCTCCCTACCTGAATCCTCGGACTGGTCGTCATCTGGAGACAATAAGACACACGCTAACTGGGGGGGTCCCACCCATACACCTCCAACATAGACGGATCCTAACCAACACTTAGTAGGTGATAACGTGTTTAATTACTTAATAGACTGCATTCTATTAACACCAGCAATGCATTTAATTCAGATGTTGCAAAACATTGTCTTTCCAGACAAGCAAATCACTCATCATTTATTCATAACAAATTACTTTAATGAACTTCTAGTCGGTGACTAGGACAGAGACACACCGTTGCTGTGCAGGACTCGGGCCTTATCCACCAGGTACTTGTGAGATGGAAGAAAGGCCTCTTTGTCCAGCAAAAGAGCCTCTGCAGCCTTGGCAGAATCCTATACACACACACACACACACACACACACACCCATGCATGCACACACCCACGCGTACACACAAGCATTTGCACACACACACACACACACACACACACACACAAACACACACACACACCCACGCATGCACACACGCATTTGCACACACACGCACACAAACACACACACACAAAAGCCGTTAAAAATTCGATTAATCAATTATAGTGGCTGTAGATATCCTTACAATGGATGACGGTCACTGAGGCATTCGATGGCACTGCTGCAGTTTTTCTTCCCTGACACCAGGGGAACATTAAGAGGAAAACAAAGCAGACTAGTCTGTTTAATACTGCTGTATGGACAATAAGACGGTGCAAGACAAAAGTCTTCAGCAAATACCTGGGATGAGCTGCCATTTGCTGAGGCAAGCTTCATTACCTTCAGGATACTGAAAAGGAAGAAACAAGGAAAGAAGCAGTAGAGAATTCAGTTTTGGTCCTTGCACGCATGCGAACGAGAAGCCGTTAACAATATTTAATCTGCGCCAGAAACTCACCTGAGCTCTGTTTTAATCTCTTCGTAGTCCATCTGGGATTGCAGTTTAGCTTCTAATCTCTGCAAGGGAAAAAAAAAAAAAGAAAAAAGGGGGAAGGTTGCACGTTTCGCTCGGCGCTAAAAGAGTCTCATTTAATTTAACCACAGCCGCCGAATGCACGTTGAAGGTGTTCGCCGTCGCTGCCACTTTGAACGTGTGTCGGAACCGCTCACCTCGATAGCTTCCGTCTTATAGGCCAGCTGGCGTTCCAGCTCGAGGATCTGATTGGCTGAGGTCTCCTGAACTTCCTGTAGTGTGAACTGCAGCCTCTGAACGTTCTCCAGGAGGCGGAGGATTTCGCGGTCTTTAGCCAGCAGAGCAGCCTCCAGCTGGGAGGGCAACGCCTCGCCCTTCTCGTCCCTCTCCTGACAGGGCG